>JASDQU010382337.1:0-11033 GCA_032191745.1 Picea mariana | reverse complement strand
TTATCTTTCTCATGCTGGCACAAGAAGTCTGATTACACTTTTGAAGACGATGGAGGTCAAGTAAGAGGGTGAGTAGTACCTTGAATTAAGAAGAAGTAAGAGGGTGAGTAGTACCTTGACTTGAAAAGAATGAAGCAACACTGTCAAATTGCTTCCATCTCTGAATCTGTTCCTCGAAATGTTAACTGGTAACAGTATGACTTTGATATTACAAATACCCCTTTTGGACTCTTCTTGTACTGAGGGAGCCAAAGAACTGTTATAAACTGAAGCACGCACCTACAATACTGATGGTTTGGAAGGGTGCCTCTCTTATCAGGATGAGGCAAAGATGCATTTCCCAATATGGTACTATTATAAAAAAGCGTAGTCGGTTATAGCCGTGAAAAATGAACCCTTCAATTAAAAGGCCGCAGGTCTGGAATCTATTTACTCTGCCAAAGTCACTCAAGATTTGCATCTGGCCCTAACAGCCAGCTTGCACAAAAAAACATGTCTCCAGAAGTTTGAATCCTTGTTCGAGATTATCACCACAGCTGCTTATCGTTCGAACCAAGACCCTGTGTTACAGAACTGGATATTTAACAAGATCAGTAGATGGAAACCCCATAGATTTGACCCCAATATCCACATTGAGACTCTTTTTTTTCCTCTGAAAACAAAACCCAGAGGGCAATGTGGATTTTGTGGTCAAATCTGTGGACTTCCATTTGCTGATGTTGTTTCCAGCCGTACTCGTTGATGAGAAATTCCGTGACTGACACCGCCGTCTGCAACTGTGATGGGGCTTCATAAATTTTATTTGGGGCTCCGCGCGAAATGAATGCAGGGAGGGCATTGCCATTTATAGCGAATCCGATGACGGGATAACAATTAGGTTTCGTTCTTGATCACTGGTTTCCATGATGAGTAGGGTTTTGGAGGGTTAGGGATCCGCTATACTTAACTATGTGCGCTGACGTGGATTAGACTACAGGACAGGTATCATTACTCTCACTATGTGGTATACATATTTTTACGCCGAAAGGCATATACTTATTGGAGATTGGTACAATTAATGATCTTTTAATCTTACATTTTAATGTGATGGTTATGCATTGAAGATGCTGGTATATTCTTGGTCGTCCTCCAAAATCAATGAGTCAGATTTATTGTTGGTCACTTCTTTGCATTTATAAATGCATCCATTAACCTGTTTACTTTTTAACATTTACCTAATCATATTAAGAAATCACTGTAACATCATATGATTGCCATGTTTAAATGATTAACTTTTGGAATTTCGGCGTTCACCAACGACTAACTCGCGATGGTGTAGTGATTAGGATGGGATGGGATGTTGTAGCCGTATATAATAGGTAAATTATAGTATAATGTTCAAAATTAGTTAAGTTTGATAATTAAATATATTTTAATGTAAAAGATATGGGTGGAAAGTTTTTTCATTAATAGAATTAATAGAGAAAAAGTTGTTTATTTTTAAAATATTTTTTTCTTACTTTATATTGGATCATTTTACTTAACAAGTTTGTTTTTAAAGTTAATGGTTTTCTTACTTTATATTGGATTATTTTACTTAATAACAAGTTTGTTTGTGGAGAGGTTGCAAAGTAAAAATTTTAAGGGTTGAAAAAATGGTGACCTTAATCAAGGTATTTTGAGATGGTATCACATCAATTGTAGTAAAATGTAAAGTATGTATTTTTTTCCAATTGGAAAAATTTTCTATTATATTAAGATATAATATGTTTTCATATCAGAAAAGATAAAAAAAATGTAGTTAAAGAGGAGCTATGAATAAAGTGAGAATTTTCGTCTATGGTGGTTTCTCGACCAATAAAGGGAGAAGATTCTCAAGATAAGGTAAAACAAGAGACAAATCTGAACTGCTAGAAAATCTGTAGTATAGCATCAACTTTTCAAAAAGCAGAAAAGTCCACTAAGGGAGATGGAGGCTGGTCTTAGAACAGAGTAAGAAAGAGAGGAGGTCCCTCATGACCATCTATCCAGAGACTGTATGTTAAGATGCCCTCTCTTTTTTTGTAGAGCTTTCTTTGATAATTGATCTGTTGAATTGTTTTGTGCACAAAAGATGTGTTTGTAGCTGAGATTATTGAATGAGCGTTGTAGAGTTCTTATTCAGTCCTTCCAGGTTAAGAGAGAGATGGCTTGTAGGTCGTCCTTGTTGCTCAGCCACTCGATGATAATTCTGGAGTCTTCTAGAATTTGGAGGGTTTCAATGTGAAGTCTGGATGCCAGAAAGAGCGTGGCCCATGCGCCCAATAATTCTGCCCTGGTGTTAGTACCCGGGCCACAGTTGAAGGTCCATTTATAGTAAGTATTTTCTGAAATTCTAATCAATCCACCAGCTCCACTCTCAGTGCCATTAGTTTGTGTTGCTCCATCAAACCATCCGGTAGGAGTGGCATCTATGTCAGGTGCCTTCTTTATGTGTTGTGGTCTTGGCTTTCTAAGATATAGATCATTTCAAATTTTATAGATTCCAAGCGTTTTGTATGCAGTGGAGCTCGAGGAAGGGGTTCCATTTTCAAAGATAGTTTTATTTTTGTCCAGTCAGATAGACCAACAGGCCAAGGATGGAAGGTGCATGTGGCTATGTTCCTTATGGGACCAAAGATCAAAGAAATCCGAGTGAGTGGGCCCATCCCAAAATGTATTGAGTTTTAAAACCGAGGCAAGTATAACCCAGACTTGTCTGGAAAATGAGCAGTTGATGAAGAGGTGTTCTGCAGATTTTGAGTCTTTGTGGCACAAATGGCATATATTTGGCCCAATCCATTCCTTCCTTTGTAATAAATCCTAGGTATTAAGCTTGTGTGCAGTCAAAAGCCAGGTAAAAAACTTGATTTTAGGTGGAATATGCCATTTCCAGATATGTTTTCTCCAGCCAAAGATATTAGTATGCCAGCGCGAATTTGAAGTGGTTGTGTATAAATTTTGGACAGTTAATAAACCAGAATGACAAAGCATGTTTAAAATGAAGACAAAAAGAAAGAAATGAAAGGAAAAAATGAAATTGAGAAAGAGACAAAAAAAACAGTTAGTTCTAGAAACTCAAGACAAAAGGGAATGGATTAAAAGGTTGAGGAAGAAGAAGGTATGCAATTATTTGTCTTTTGTTGTATACAAAATCTCTTTTAAGACAGAGGCCCTCATTTGCATTAGATTACCTAATCTCCCTTTAGAATATTGGGGTTATGAGACTTTACAAGCTATTGGCAATGCTTTGGTAAGTATATTTTGGTGTCCATGGAAACTTGTCAATATGTTTTTACTATCAATGTTGGGATATGCATTTATGTAGATTCGCACTAATGTCTCCCTAATCAAATTGCATTGGAGAGTTGACATTGTAGTGGGACTCAACCCCTAGATTATAGAAACATTGTCTTTGTCATAGTATTTGCTTTGGCCATTATTGTGTAGGGACTACCTCCCTGGAGGCAAAGTCTTCATAAGCTCCAAAAGGAAAACATAGGACATCCTCCTAGTGGAAGATTTGAAGATGGACAGCCATTTGCTAAAGCCAAACAAGACTCCAAAGGACTATGTGCCCACTCCTTCAACACTTGCTACTACTATGATGACCTACAAGGCCATTTCCCAAGAAACAAAGTTCGAATAAAAATATTTTAGCAACTCCAATACTCAGACTGCTTTGAAATATGCCCACTAGTGTTAAATTCTCAAACAAATGGAATTTTGGTTCCTTTTCTTTATAAGAAGATCAAAAATACGGAAGCGCTTAATCTTAGCTCCTTTCCACGAGTGCTAAACTTTGTTTCCTCCACAAGACCGAATGTTATAACCAACACCAATCCCTTCAGCACTTAAATTATGGTGCTAATTCTCGATACAACCACATGCTATGAGCATAGATTGTACCAGGTTAATGTCTCATTACCAGCGATCAACACTTACAACTATTGACAATACTCAAATCCAGTATGATGGAACCTTGCCAGTTGGAACCTCGATACCAGAATACCGGGTGTCGAGTATACCGGGTATTCAATAATTGAAACTCACAGATTTACCAAAGGTCGGGATGTCGATATGTCAATGGACCGAAATGGAGTCACGACCGATGGAAACGATGTCCCGGGATAGGGATGTCAAGATGTTGGGGCACCAACACCACTTTACACTCCTTGACAATATATCTCAAGCCGATAAGTCGGTAGATTGAAACGATGTCGAGAAGATTGAACGCCAAGTACTAGGTAACACTTTTGCACTTGTTTAACAATATGTTGGGGGGAGCGGTTGGCCAATGTATCGAGTCTCGATTGTGAGTCGTCGATCTAGGAAAGCCTCCACTCCAAATTTGATCTCCATTGTTGGTTGAACCTTACTCATTTCACGATATCGTTAATGGATCACCGTTGATCCTTTCATGATCAACGGTCAATATTCTCCACAAAACACATCATTCTCTAGCTTGATTTAATGGCACGAATCTCGAAACAAATCAATGGTCACAACTTGTTATGTGTTGATTCGACAATCACTATTCCTCGATGTTTACAAAGGAATTTCACTCCAATTCCTTGACGAGATTTGATTCTAGTTCAACCTGCACACAAAATAAACCTTGATTCCTTCAAGCCACGAACTCAACCCCGATCTGCTCTTAAATCTAGTTCAGTTTGAAGGCGTCTTTCAATTACTTATTTCACCTCCACGAAGTTCATAGAAACTTTCTCCCCTTCTCAATCTCGTTCGACTGGTTCGTTTCCTCGGGTTCAATTTTTCCTTTAGCAAAGATTATATTCAACGTATCTCAGCCATGCACACTCAATATTAACCTAATACACACAGGATTATGTAATGACAAGGGAATCAATAAATCTCAACCTGGTACACACGAGACTATGTAGTGACAAGGGGATCAATAACACACCAACTCAATAGATACACACATAGTGTAATTTCTATTAAATCATTTACAGTACACGGGTTTGCCACAGAAACCCTTCAGTCACTCTGGCCTGATTTTACAATTCATTGGCCTCTGATTTTGGTCTTTGACCACACTTGGCCTTTTCACTCACACTCCTTACTCTCTCCTCTACTTTGCCCTCTCAATGCCCATAGGCTTACATATTCGTATTTAAAGGATTATGATATCTGAATTGGTTTAGATCCTAAAATCTCTCAATCATCCCTAAGATCTCTCTAGACATCTACAAAATCTTGAGATCTGCTTAACAAAGTATATTCAATTACATATTAAAATCTCTTCAAACCAATTCTTATTTTAGAATCATCAATCTCATTCAACTAACTTTATCCTATGCAATTCTTCTAGAATTTGATAAAAGATAGAAATTTACAATAATTTCAACTTAGGGAACCCACTCCCTTAGTAAATTCAAAGACCCCTAAGTTCTAATCCACAAGGTCGATTTTGGAGAGAAAATGCTCGTGCATCATACTCCAACCCTTGAAAGAAGTGGACAAGGCACTATTATAACCATATCTCACAAAACACACCTTTCCATGATTCCCATTCTTGAAAGTGTTTTTGGAACATGAAAGAGGAGATGCAAAATAGATTCCTTAAATTGAGAAAGGAATTTAGTGCCTTTTTCTTCAATGAATGTAGAAATTTAGTAATAGTGATAGATACTTGAATAGTCCATAACCTAGTTGTTGGTTGGACGACAATTATAAGAAATAAATGAAAAAGAGTTGAAATGGAGATGCATAATCTCCAATCATAACTTTTAATTAGAGAAGATGCCGAAAATTTTGTAAATAATTGATGTGAAGATGTGGCTTTGTTTAGAAAAACAATAATTAATTTATTAAATGTGGAATGACAAATATGAATCTGATCAACTTGAAAAATAGGCATTTGTTTGTGCATTTTCTTATAATAATAAAAAATATTTTATTTAACCAAAAAAAGAGTGTATTTTTATTATGCTCTATTTTATTTGAAAAAATAAAAGTTTTTTGTGTTTTTTTTTTGTTTATATATATATATGTGTGTGTGTGTGTGTGTGTGTGTGTGTGTGTGTTTTGTACCATGAATTTAACTCAATGAAGACTTTGACACTAACATGTTAAAAGTGTGTTTTCATATTGTGAGAAGCCGGGAAGTTGACAGGTTGTAATGGAGAACTTTGTAGCTAAAGGAAAATAATATTATGTAACATATGAATTAAGTTGTATTGTTGGTAAATATTGAAATCCCCTTACTTCGGCACCTAGGTATCTTGTTATCTAGTGATTTCCTTACTGCAAAATAGCTTCTCAGAAAACAAAAATACACTGTTGGAATTGTTATCACATGAAGTTGTCAAGGGTCGTAGGTGGGTGTCGAAAGTGCTTGAGTCTATAATTCATTGCCCTGTCTCTCTCCTTTTCGCAGGCCAGGTCTTGTAGTTTGTCCCTTTCGACTGTAAAATCGGTGTTTGTTTGCCGTTTTTTCATTTGTGCGCCCTGGTTTCCCTTAATGTCTTACCCAAAAGAAATCTCGACCCCAAGCTCCTCTGTTTTTCTCCAAGGACGAACACTAATCCCCTTTATTGCAGTCATTGGTCTTCCTGTTTTCCTAGCCCACAACAAAGTTACCCAAATCCTTGATCGTGCAGGCCGCAGCCATGAACACAAAGCGCATCTTTCTTAATAGTCTGTTTCAGGATTGAAGCATAAGCATAAGGCAGTTTTAATCTTTCAGCGGCGAAGATTCCAAGGACAAACCAGATCAACGGCTCAGAGGCGTTCGAGAATGCAAACTTGCACGAAGTATAGCGCCAGAGAAAAAGGCCCCAAAGTGAATATGAACCGTTGATCTTAAAAGGGTCAGGTGGCAGTCGATCCAAGCCTTCGGGGAAATGAGGTTCAGGAGATTTGAAATAAAAAATACTTAGAAGTCCTGAAGACCCAAAGCGTTGAAGTCCCGAAGTGTCGAAGCACGTGATGCACTCTCATCATGCATGACGCGTGGCACTCTTTCCAGGTCATTCGGTTGTGGCCATGTCACCCTCCTTATCATGACACATTAGCAGACATGACATCATATGACGTCATCTTAACCACCCATCAGCGGGACATGTGGCATAAATCCATGAGCTTCGGCTAAAGGCCCGAAGTAATCCTCAACCGTTCGATTCATGAGGACACGCGTCATTATATCACCAGCTCCGGGTAAAATCTTTTGGGATCCCAGGTTTGAGATTTGATTTTCCCGAAGCGTGGAGACACGAAGGGATTTCATCCATCGATCTCTAGAGGGCCACACATCATTAGATCCATGGCTCTAGGTAAAAGAACTTGGAAGCCCACGTTTGAGATTTGATTTTCCCGAAGTCTGGAAACCCAAAAAGTGTCTCAGTCGTTGATCTCAGGGAGCCACACATCATCAGATCCCTAGCTCCGGAGAATTTGCTTGGAGCAAATAAAATTTGACTATTGAAAGGCCCAAAGCCCGAATCGTGAAGCAGATCTCGACTATCGATTTGAAAAGGGAAGATCTAACCCACTGATATGAAGGGGGCATATTTGAGCCGATGATTGTGAAGCCTCATCCAAGATCATGATATCGACGACCACAGTCCATTGCGGGAACGCAACATGCTCGGGCGATAATTTTCTTGAGCGGTCCCGCAATTGAAACCATGGTAAGTCAAAAGCGATACGTGATGAAGGGAGATGGATTGTGGGCCCAAAAGTGGTCTAAATACAAACCACCTTCGAGCGGCCCCACAATCATGTGCTCATATAAGATCCTATCCAAGAGCAACGAATGGCCGCCCCCTGAGCATTAAGTCGCATTGAAATCCCGAGAAAAGGGATTTAATGAAAGAAGAATTGGTGGTTGAAACCTCGGCTCACTCCATAAATGGAAGGCATGGAAGGCTTGGTCGTGGGGACTAAATCGTCAGCCCGTGGTACCCCTGTAGACAGATTTTCCTACAGACCCATGTTGATCTGAGCTCATGTCTGACAGAGGGATACATGCATAGTCTGACAGAAGACTGCTCCAAGAAAAGCTTTGAATGTGGTGATCATATCACACTCTTGAGAGCTGAGTATAAAATAAATCAATTTAGATTTTGTAAGGGGTAGTTTTGGCCCAGAGTGGGGGGAAGCTTTGAGAGTTGTTATGATTATATTTTTGTTTTAAGCCTGAGGGCCTAGATTGTAAATTGTTATGTTGATGAAGATTCCTTTAAGTTGTTATATCATATCATCTTCTTAGTTTTCATTTCCTGTTTTCATTCTCGTCTGAATGTAATCTCTCTGATTTATAGATTCCTGAGGCAATGGAGGATCTGTTGCCATCATGCCCATCTTTCATGGTTCAATAGACATTTTTGTTTCGTATTCTTCTCTGAATGCAATCTCTCTGATTTATGAATTCCTGAGGAGATGGAGGATCTGTCGTCGTGTTGCCCATCTTTCATGGTTCAGCAAACGTTTATGTTTCTTGCTCTTGTTTGAATGTAATCTCTCTAATTTATGGATTCCTGAGGCGATGGAGGATCTGTTTTTGTCATGCCCGTCTTTCATGGTTCAATAGACGTTTATGTTTCTCGTTCTTGTCTTAATGTAATCTCTCTGATTTATGGATTCCTGAGGCGATGGAGGATCTGTTGTCGTCATGCCCATCTTTCATGGTTCAACAGACATCCTATGTTTTTCTTCTTGTCTGGATCATTGTAAACCCCCTGATTTCTGGATTCCTGAGGCAATAGAGGATCTGTTGTCATCTTGCCCATTTTTTATAGTTTATCATTCCGACACTTTCTTCCTTTCTCCTTCCCACCACCACTTAAATCCTTTGTTTGATAGGGAGCTTAAATGCCTTCATTGAGCAGAATGTTTATGACTCCATAACCCAATGGCCCATCACTGATCTGTAGTGATCTTCGTTGTCTTTCTTTTCCTTAAAGTCTCGCTAACTCACCCACTCACTACATTTTAATCTACAAATATTTTGATGGGTATTGGGCTTATCCTCTTGTAGTCAGAGGGTGACTCTTAGTGCTAACAGGAATATTCAACTCAAATAAAGATAGTGGAAGCAATACTAGAAACCAAATGAGGCACACATAAACAACAATATTTTTGAGGTAGATACCCCTGGAGGGAAAACCAGTACTGAGATGATTTTATTATGATAAAATCAGCGCACATGTAATAGGGATAGTGGCCCACTAAGAGAAATGCAGCTACAGACAAACCTGACAAAGTTTGCTCTATTGTATGACCCAAATCTGGCATGCTTTTCGTGGTGTATGCGCCTTTCCTTAAGAAAACCCACGTATGCGCGCTTGTCTCCACTGAAACCTACGTACACGACCTCAACAACTATATGGAAAAATCCATACGATTCAACCCTTTCATGTGGCTTCACTCTACTGAAACCCACTTGTGACTGCCTCTATTCTCTCTTCTCCTCGACCTAATCTCTAGATGGAAGTCCTTCTCCACCTATCCAAAATCTCCTTGAATCACATTCCTTTGTGATCCAAGCTTTGAGAAAAATTCATTCTCTGCTCTGGATTAATGTATCAAGTGTCATATATGATCCCCTTGAGTCACAGTCCTTTGTGACTCAGCACTTGAGAAAAATTCCTTCTTTGCTCTCAAGTGAATGTGATTCTTTCTCCTTCACCTAACCTTGCTTTTATAATCTTAAGTTGTGACCTAACCCTAATCTCCAAAGTGATTGATGGTTGATATTACCTCTCATCTCACTTGAGATCAATGGCTATTATTTAATTCACTCATGCTAATTAAAGCATTTCTTTAAATAAAACTCAACTCACTAATAAAATCACTTTACTTTAATGATTCCTTTAATTAATGTAAAGTCTCAAGGTAGAAGGATTTGGACGACTTCCACACATCTAGACACTTAGACCTGTACGGAAGTACCTGTCCAATGCTACAAACATCAACAATCCCTCTTAGCGAGGAAGGTGCTTCTCGAAGAGCCACCTAGAACTAGTTCTCCTTCTAACCCTAGCACAATGGCACACACATCATCTTGCTCATTGACGTCCCTCCAACCCTGTTGGTCAACTACTCCCCAAATATTGGAAGTCATGGAATCAATGATGCTACATATCAATGCCACAAAATTTGGAAACTTCATTGAAGGACTGCTCTCCCTTAATGTCCTCCAAGGAGCCTCCTGCTCCTGAGCATCCATCAATGTCATCTTGCCAAGTTGGTCTCATGACAAAACTAGAAGGGAATAACTCCCTCTTCCCATCTGAAGGTTGGCTCCCCACACTAGAAATATGTGAACTCTGTTCTTTCTTCGACTACTCACCCTTCAAAGCCTCTTGCTACTCATCCTTTTTCACTGACATCGATCCATGATCCATTATCCCCTTAGATCCTCTTATAGGTTGGCCTTGCAACCTGCATACCTTGCCCTCTCTGACACCAATGATGACTGTTGTGTCAGGGATAGCTCCCTCTAGACATATGAATAATTTCCAAATTTAAAAAGTCACGACAAAACCAAACTTGTGCACAAACTGGGCAATTGTAGTGCGCACAAGTGTTGCTCTGCAATTCTGAGAATGCCTACCTGAATGAAGACTGGCCTCCTGTATTTATACTAATTTTGGCTAACTGCATGGGTCGACTTCTCATTCGGGATACCTATTTACTCATTATATATTATTTCTTCTGGCCGACTTCTTCTCTTGGAGACTCATAACCAAATACAAATTATCCTCTTGAGCCAACTTGTCTTCTAGGGTTATTAGCCAACTCATTAGGGTTTCTTCTTGCTTCTCGGAATATTCTATTCTCGTTAGGTTTACACGTGGAGGTAAATACCTCCTGCAGCTACCATAATATCAACACAATACATCAATTATCTGGAAAGTTGTGATCTCGACTTTCCATCTAGTTGGTCACTGGATGATCTGGAAGGTGGGTAGAAGGGATAAAGTCCAAATAGGGCTCAATCCATGTATAGGAAGTAAAGGCCTCCACAGATTACCCCCTCATGTGATACAAGAGTTAAGAAACAAAGG
>JASDQU010382335.1:0-11140 GCA_032191745.1 Picea mariana | reverse complement strand
TTAAAGGTTTAGGTTTGATTGTGTGTGGGATTCTTGTGCACTTGTCGCACCGTGGCGACATGATTCCTTGGGTTCGGATCACTGAACACGTTGATCGATAGCACACATGAAACCTGGCTTAGGATCTCATGCCTACCGATGTGGACATTGTCGTAATTAGGGTTGTACTTGTAATTACAATGTTTATTGTGTTTGTCTCTCTCTTTTCAGGAAGGTTCTAGTTACTGGTCGTCGAAGGTTATGGTTGGTTTATTGATGTTGTCGTTAGCTTAGTAGGCGTGATCTTGCATGTGACGGGCGGGCAATAGTTTTATTTCTTCGTCTGATTGATTGTAGTATGTGCATTCAGCTGCTTGATGTGCTAGTCTGCTAGGTCATGATGTTATCTATTGTATGAATTGCATGTGTTGTGTTCGTCGTCAAGTTGCATTGATTAATTGTTTGTAGATGTTACTTCCTTGTAAAAAAATATGCACTTATTATGCATCGCGTGTTGTCATAACGATGGGGACATTACATCTTGGAAACAATCCCATTCACTAGTTTTCTGCTGAAATAATATTTCGGCCGAAAGAAAATTTTTTCAACCGAAATATGTAATTTTAACGAAATCTATAAAAAATAAACGGTTTCCTAGATTTTCAGCCGAACCAATTATTTTTCGGCCGAAAGGTGAGTGAGAGAATTCCCTCTGTCAAAAAAAATGAAGAGACACATCGTTTCGTTTCACTTGGTGCCAAATCTTATAAATACTCTTTCGGTCAAACCAATTTAACACAATTCACTCGTTTGTTTCATGGTTTTGTAGAGCACCTAAACAAAGTTTTGAATCATCTTTTTTCATTTTTTTGAACAATGTAGTTGATGTTTTGAATGCAAAAAAAAAAAAATTTTTTTGAAGATCAAGTTTTTATTGGAATAACAATTTATATATTGAAGGCTAAATGTTTAACATTTTTTCAAGGGGAAGGCTTTGTTGAACATTTTTTCAAAGTGAAGGCTTCATTGAACATTTTTTCAAGGTGAAGGCTTTGTTGAACATTTTTTCAAGGTGAAACCTTTGTTGAACATTTTTTAAAAGTGAAGGCTTTGTTGGACATTTTTTCAAGTTGAAGCCTTTGTTGAAAATAAAATTATTGATATTATTTTTTAATAATTTTTGTGACAATGAAGTTTTTCCGAGACTATTCTAAAATGTTGATTTTTTTTTTTTTTTTTACAAATATCTATACCCATGGGAAACAAAAGCTTGCACAAAAGAAAATTTGATCGCACTCGAGATGAAACTCACCATAACAAACAAAGGAAAGATCGTTATTGGAGAAATAAATGAGAACGTGCAAATATTAAAGAAAGAAACGACGATGATGTAAATAGATATTTTCAACAAGAAGAAGTCCAACCAGGGATGCATGCACATATTGTCTATATTAAAAGTATATAATTAAAATTTAAATAATTGTTTAATATAATTGATTGTAATTTCGATTTGATGTTTTTCATAAAACATAAATAGATTTTTCTCATAACATTGATGAAGCCGTTGAAACCAAAATTGAAGCAGAAGTCGAATTGCCTATAGGTATGTACATAAATTTAGATAATACAAGATGAACACTTGTATATAGTTTTGTGAATTTATGTTCTAGTTTTGTTTTTTAATATAAACATTAAATTGAAATATGCAGGTGGATCTATCAACATTGATGATGAAATATTAGAAAATGTTGATACTGACAAATTTGGGAAGAAAGAATCTAAGCATTATATAAGATATCGAACTAAGAATATGTATAATACTTTTTTCAAAGATGAATCAGTAACAATACAAGCTCAACTTTTACTCTGTCTAATAAGGTCAAGAAATTTAAAAGAAGCTACATCATTATTGGGTATTCAAAAGTCGAAAAAATATACAAAGGTGAAACAAAATGTCTTTGACAATATAACTAGTGTATTAAAATCTTTTGAAAAATATTGAAAAAAATATGTCAGTGTTGCACATAGAGTGATACAAACATCAGTTGTTTCATATAGCACTATAAAAGATCGTTTGACACAACACATGGCAAAAACGACGGGAACCTCAAGAAAAACATTGTACAAACATAGAATTTTTTATTGCAAATAGATGCAAATGATAAATTTGCTTGTTCGACAGTGATTTCTAGACAACCCTACAAAGATAGACTTGCAGAAAACGTTAAAGAATCACCCCATAATTGTTGGTTCATAGAATCTCGTGTTTCATCACATACACGGGATGTGTTGCGACGAAGAATAGCATGAAAAAAATATGAAGAACATCCAAAACATATATTTCCAATGGAACAAATAGAATTGTTCAATAAGTTCAAAGAAGAGCACAAAGAAGTTAAAATTTTCATCAATACATTTGTGCAACAAAAACCATGGTTTGTTAGACCCATCATTGTTCGTGGCACTTCTTGTTGTCGTTATCATGTGGAATTTTAGTTATATTACGACACTTTTCTTTATTTTGGTAAAAAATTATGCCCAAGTTCACCTCCTCCTTCCACATTTCGTGCTTTTATATCTGAAATTCTATGTGAAACAGAAGGTGATGAATTATTTTACCAAAACAATTGTGTTGGTGGAAAGAAATTTTGTGCAAATCTAAGTTGTGGAAAGAAATTAGGTCAAATTTTAAAATAAAAATGTGGGTGCCAATAAAAAGTTTATAGGAAAAAAGAAAATTAACGTACTATAAGGAGGTAATCAATCCTAATCTAAAAAATCAAAATTATATCTCTTTTTTGACAAGTGTAGAGATGAAAATAAACATTGTTAAAATAAAAACTAATTCTTATGAGTTCCAGAGTGAAATTGGGGAAATCAACCTAGGATGGAGATTGAAAACACTTTATCTTAGAATGCCCAAGATATACCCATATTAAATTTCAATTTCAAAAGATTTTTGAGACTACCAATCTCCATGACTTTTTAAATCAACAAAACTATAGTGAAAAATAAAATTATAAAGAATTTCAAGAAATTCTTTAGCTTCTTGAAATTTGATAAACCAATTCAGTTTTAGTGAATATTAATTATCATCATTTATCATTATTTTTTATCACTTATATAATATATTATATAAAACTAAACATATAATAATCATAATAAATTAAAGTGTGGTTAAATAATAATCATTCACAAATATTTCTTTATAAAAAAATTCTGATCTAACAATAAAATTATATCAATTACTAAAATATTCTGATCATACAGAATTAATCACTCAGATTTGAAGATTCAACAATTTCTGGTAGTTTTTAGCAAAATTAAGCAGAAAATATAAAAAAAAAAAAATCAAAACCCATAATAGTTAGAATAGGCAAAAATAAATAAATTAAATATATTATATTTAATCTTATTCATAATTTTTTTTTAATATTATAAATTTATGTTCACTTAAATTTATTATTTAAGTATTGAGAAATTTACATTTTAAATTTAAAAAAATAAAATATAAGAAAAACCCGTATAATTTTTAAAAATAAAATATAAGTAAAGAAAGCCATCAGCAAAATTATAATTTTTCAAAAACAGTGAAATATAATGAAAACCCCATACCTCTCAAGTGAAGCAAATATAAAAAAATGTAAAAAGAGACCTCAAACTTCAATTAAGAAAATCCATTTTAACACCAAACTTAAAAAGGAGGATGAAACTTCAATTTCATTTTACCATCCATCATTATTCTATGCGCCGCAATCCAATCAAGTTTCATACAGCAACCAAAGCAACTTTCATGGTATCTGTGAATATCCTTTAGGCTTATGATAAATAAATATGTACTGTTTTTGATTTTGTTAGGCCTATGATAAATAAATATTTTTTGTTTTTGTTAGGCCTATGATAAATAAATATGTATTGTTTTTTTTCAGAACAGTAATGATTATATGCTATTTTTAAATTAAAAATTATTGACATGGAAATCCAATGTATAAGGTGGTGTTAAATTTTTTTGGTTAAAGGTTTTATTTTTTGATTTTTTTTTTTTCAGAATCAAGTTATGTAAATTTTGACAAAATTGTTATTTTCAGTTGTTTAAATTGTATTTTTGAATGCATAAATAAATCAACCTGATGAAAAATCTTGAAACATTTTGATTATACAAACTCAGTCAAATCTACAAATCCAACCATTCATCATAAAATTTTAGGGAAAAAAAAAAATAATAATAATTACCTAAACCATGATGGCATCGGTGTGAAAGCTTGGTGCCGTGCTTGACATGTAAACTAGTTGCTATGTCTACAGGACCTGGACTCCTCCTCCGACTCTCAAGGTCTGAGTGATGTATTTTGACGAACAATTCTGCATGTGCTGACCGACGAGAGGGAGGTGCCGCCCAAGGAATTCATTTAAATGTGATCTTACCCCGAGTAATCAGCTAAAAATGGCTCCCTCCCATCAAATTTTCTCTGAACTTCCGCAGATGGCGTCTAATGTTGGTGGTTTTAGAGCCCATGCTCCCTCCCCATACGCTGCTTGCAAGATCCTACGAAGAAGATGCAGAGAGAAATGCGTGCTCTTACGAAGAAGATGCGCTCCCTACTTTCCATCAAACGATCTTCACAAATTTGCTACCGCACATAGAATATTTGGAGCAAGCAATATCATAAAATTACTTCAGGTATTTATACCCATTCAGTCAGCTTGAATTGAATTTCTTGCTAAGGCTAAATGTTCTTTCTCATTTCCTAATACCATCGAAGGTAGTTTTGTGGTAGCTTCACTATTGAGTGCAAATTTACCTTCAATTTGAAGAAATATACATAGTACATTGTCCTATATCCTGCAAACTGGGTTTAATTGATAAGCTTTGATATGTGTGTGAACTATCAGGAACTGCCAGCTGAGGGGAGAGCAGATGCGGTAAGCAGCATGGTATATGAAGCGAACGCAAGACTTCGAGATCCTGTATATGGTTGTGCAGGAATAGTTTTACAGATGCAGTCTCAACTCTGTCAATTGCAATCACAGTTAGCTACAGCCCAGGCAGAGATTCTAACCATGGGCTTGCAACAAGCTAATCTTCTGGCACTCATCACAGGGTCTGCAGACAGTGGAAAAACAACTCGACCAGTTTCCCCATCTAGTAGCGCAACTTCCCAAGAGAGCAATGACCAGCAAACGGATTTGATTTATTTTGAAGGAGAAGATCCACTACAGCTGTGGGACGACTCAGTTTGGACACAGTTGTAGCTGTAGCCTCTACATTGTAGAAGAGACTGCCTGGAGGAGATGACATACACCATCAGCAATCCTGTTCTCTGTGTAATTGCTTGATCTGCTTTCTACAATTAATTGAAAGCTCTGGCCAGCATGCTTTTAATCTGCGAAAATTATGCATACTCGGTATACTGGGCGGAAAATTGTAGAGATAGGTTTTGGACAAAGAACCTTACATACTTTGTACAATTACCAGATTCAGAAAAGTCTGAGAAGGTAATCTGTCATTTCAATGTTTACCACAATATTTTCGAATGCAAAATTTTTGCCATTATTATCATGAGTATGTCACAGTGAAGGCTCTGATAATGGTGTAATAGACACTGACACTGCTGCAGTGCAGTTGGGGTAAGGCTGAGTCGTGTCATGAGAGCTTGGTTGAGCTGCCACCATGCTCCACCAAGGACACTAGTCAGTCTCAAACACCATACCCCAAGTGACACTAGCCTTCACCGGGCTGCGTACATCAAAGAAGAAATGCAGCAGTCTGAAACATGGAAATGGAAAAATTCTAGAATGCTTAAGGAGATATGGTATGGAAGGGATGTAGATAAATAACCTTACCTGAGATGAGCGAAGGGTCACAAAAGTTGAACATAGCCAAGGGTTGGTAATGCAGCGAAGCATGAACAATGATCGGAAAAATATCAGCAAGAATGCAATATGTCCAAGAAATGGTAGATAGTACTGTTGAAGCTTGAAAGAAGAAAGCATAGTGAATGAAGATGACAATGGGTACCTGAAGAAGCATGGTGAGTGTAGTGTCTCTATATGGCACATGTGAGTCTCATTCTCTATGCATTCCACAACCCTCTTGAAGCCCATGTTTCCCACATGTCAATATCATGGTGGGTAAGATAGTCCACACATGTCTATTTTTTCTAAACGTAGACAATACACGTTGAATATATAAAATATAAAATCCTAGTTCTTTACACAAGTAACGCTCTTGCAACAAAATGAATCCAATGGGTCCCTAACTTCTCACTGGTGTTTGAATTATTTGTTATGGGATAATCTTCAAATTTCAATCATATGACTATAGTGGTAAGAGAGTCCATATAGTTTATGATTTCAAGACCATCTTGGATTGGGTTAGATGAACATGTGGTTTTAGATGGAGGATGCCAATATTTTCATTTTTGTTTTTGCCATTTGGAGTTAAATTAGCACAGTCACAAGTCACTTGTGGTTGGAGAACGTCGAAATAACTGAGTCTTGGGCATTAAATAACCACAAAACCCTGTTTTTTAATTTTTAAAATTTTCATTCATCAAGTAGTACTATTATTTTTTCTTCTTTAAATTGTAAAATTGAATTTAATTTATTTGGTAGTATGTAAGTTTGGGTATTGAAATTAATTGATTTGGCGACATGTAAGTTTGGGTATAATTATAATAATTAATATTTTTATTT
Organism: Picea mariana; assembly: GCA_032191745.1. Taxonomy (NCBI): domain Eukaryota; kingdom Viridiplantae; phylum Streptophyta; class Pinopsida; order Pinales; family Pinaceae; genus Picea; species Picea mariana. Next base: position 4,465 of record JASDQU010382335.1, on the reverse strand, counting down.
AAAATCCTAAATAATCAACTATAATAATAAAAAAAATATAATATCAGGGAATCAAAATATAATCTTAACGTCATGACAAGTGATATAATAATAAAAAAATATAATATCAGGGAATCAAAATATAATCTAAGCGTCATGACAAGTGATAAATTATAGGGATAAATTTCAGTCTTACCGTACCGGGTTGCAGGGCAAGTTAATGTGATGGGCAGGTGGATTATATCAGGGAATCAAAATATAATCTAAACGTCATCACAAGTGATAAATTATAGGTGTAAACTTCAGTCCTACCACCGTACCGGGTTGCAGGGCAAGTTAATGTGATTGGCAGGTAGATTGTTTGGAGAATATTTTTTTTAATTAAAAATTTTAATTTTATGAAATTTTTTTTAATTAAAGATTTTAATTTCAAATTTATTGTTTTATTTTTTTATTATTTTTAATTAAATATTTTAATTTTATAATCAAAGTGAAAATCATATAAAATATTAAGATTTTAATATATAAAATAATAATAATAATAATTTATTTATTTTTAAATTAAAATTAATAAAATAATTATACTTTTAAAAATGATACAATTAAAATAATTTAAAAGTTTAACACTCAAACAAATTACAATATAATCTATAGACGAATATAAGACAAAATATTTTATCAAAATAATTTAAAAGTCTAAGACTCTACACAGATCAATATAACCTATAAAAAGTTTAACACTCCAAACGGTTTACAATATAACCTAAAGACAATTATAAGACAATATTTTAAAACATTTTTTTATTTTTTAAACCTAATTTATCAATGTAATCCCAAGAGCATTGGGAGAAGCTCAAATAATTTGTACATTATAAACCATTATACAGCTTTAGTGGTTGGTAAGTTGGAATGATGGATTTGTATTATACACGTTGAGTGGTTGGTAAGTTTGAATGATGGATTTGTATTTAACACTTGGTGAAATATTGATTTGTTTGGGTGCGTTTATAGTTCGTTTTCATGTTTATGATTAAGTTTGTTAGAGTATTTGATGCTTTGTAGTGGGATGTTTATTGGTCTTTTTAAAATAGGTTAAAATAGGTGGGATGTTTGTTTGTCTTTTAAAATATGTAATTTATAATTTTAAATTTAACAATTCACATTTGAATATTTAGAATTTTGAGCAATTTCTCTCATTAGTTGATCAATTTGATAGTAAATGGTTGATAGGCATCATAAATGCACTTAGATGAGATAGATGGATATGCATCTATTAGGTAGGTGAATGATGGAGTGTTCTAGAGAAATATATAATTCTATGTATTTGCATTTTTAGTTTTTTCTTATGAATATGGAGAAGAGTTGAGCAACTCCATTGCATTGTGTGTGTTTGTTATGTTTTACATAAGCTTGTCTTTGATTTAACTTGAACATGGTATCGGAGCAGGACTAAGACTCTTTGAAGATAGGAGAGCAATTTGCAGATTGTTTGAAAGCATTTTCGAACTTGGTTAAGCTAGAGCAGGAAGACGAGCTTTTTAAAGGTCGTTTTGGGGCAAAAAGCTAAGGAAAAACCTTCAAAAAAATTCATTTTTTGGAGTTGGTCGCCCCTGCTAGTGTAGTCAGAGCGACTAGGACCCTAGGTCACCCCCAGTGAGTGGATAGGGCATGACCACAAGGAGATTTACATGGTAAATTTTTGTGGGTTTGGTCACCTTCGCACATACAATAAGGTTTGACCTTGAAGAAATTGGTTGGTTCGTTTTTAAAGCAAGTTTAGTAGCAAGTGTGAAGAAAAGCCCAGTTTCAAGATTTCAAAAAAAAAAATTCTTTTTAAAAAGTGGTTTGGAATTAAAAAAAAAGGGGCTTGAAAAAGTATTTTTTTGTCATTTATTAAAGACATAATTCGTGAAGGGAGTCTTAGTAAAATTTGTATGCCCAAATTATTTGATCCACCATTAATCACTTCATAAATTTTGAGGGCCATGACCATTACTTCTTGGTAAATACAAAAAAAGGGGTTTTATTTTAAAGGTCGATCTTTCCTAGATTGAAGCAAAAAAATGAGAGACGTCAAAATTTAAATAAAAAAGGGGGAGCTAACTACTAGTAGTAGAACCATGGCATCTAGAAGCATTATGATACTGTCATGAGGACCAATTTTAACAGGTAAGAATTATGATGTATGGTCTATTACATTGAAAAATGTTCTCCGGTCTGAATATTGTTTGGAAGCAGTAGTTAATGGGTTCACCTAACCAGATTCGACCGATTTACAAGTAATGGAAAATGCACATAGAAATTCTCTCAAAGAATTCAGGAAAAAAGACAACAAATCCCAATGGATCATCTAGCAAGGGTTAGAGGAATATATTTTCCCCAAAGAAGCAGCGACAGATACTCTCGAAATTGCCTATCAGGGCATATATAAAGTAAAAAATGCAAAGTTGCAGATACTTAGGAAGAGTTTTGAGACTCTTCAAATGAAGGATTCAGATTATGTGGATCATTTGATGACCCATGTCACGAGCATAGTCAATCAACTACGTACACATGGAGAAGACATTCAAGATCAAAAGGTCATTGAGAAGGTACTTCAAAGCGTTCCTAATAAGTTTAATATGGTTGTGGTCACCATAGAAGAGTCGAAAGACCTGTCAACATTGATAGTTGAAGAAATCATGGGATCTGTGTTAACTCATAAGAGTAGGTTGAGTCGAAATAATGAATCTTTGGATATTGCGTTTCAGTTTCAGGCCTCCATAAGTAGAGGCAAAGGCAGAGGTCGAGGGAATAGAAGCAGAGGCATACAAGGCAGAGGACGCTCTCAAACATGAGAGAGGTCAACTTTAGAACATTCAAAACGGAGTGAACAATTAGAACAACCACAAATATATTCTCATAACTAAAGGAGGAGAGGAAGAAATTCAATTAGTCAAGATGGATTGACAAATCAAGGATCCAGTGATATTATTGAAAGGAATTTGGTCACTACGAAAGTGAATGCATAAAGAAACAAGCATATTTGAATAGGGGCAAAGAAAATGTTACCAACATTGAAGAAGGAACATCTGAATCAATGTTCTTGTCATGCCAAGTCACAGAAGAAGCAAACAACGATCATGATCTTTGGTTGTTGGATAGCGGTTGCAACATCTTATGACATGTAACAAAGATTTTTTTTCTAGTTTAGATATCTTTGTCACATCTCAAATTAAATTGAGACATGATTAAATGAAAAAAATGTTTTAGGAAAGGGTGTAATAATTTTTGTATTGACTAAGCAAGATGAACAAAAGGATATTCATGATGTTTATAATGTACTTGGCCTTAAACATAATCTAATGAGTGTAAGCCAAATGGATAAACATGGTTATAAGGTCATTTTTTAAGGTTCCAAGTGTACAATCTTGGAAAAACCACCCAGTAAGAAAATCATAGCTACAGTAAGAAAATCTTGGACACACCACCAAAAATAGAATGTTTCCTTTGATATTGAGAAATCTTAATTTGACACAGTCATATGCCCAAAATGCATCAGGCTCATATGACACTTGGTTGTGGCATATTAGAAATGGTCATTTACCATTTAGTAGTCTTAGTCTTTTACAAAAGAAGTCTATGGTCAAATGTCTGTCCATTATAAATGAACAAAAAAAATCTTGTGAGAGTTGTATTTTGGCCAAACACCAAAGGGATAGTTTTCTCGATGCTTCCTATGGAGCAAAAGAACACCTTGAACTGGTGCATACATACATTTGTGGTCCAATGCAAAATTAGTCAATAGGAGGAAGATTTTATTTTCTAACATTTATTGATGATTTTAGAAGGAAAGCTTGGGTGTATTTTTTCAAGCACAAATCAGAGACATTTGAAAAATTCAGAGAATCTAAATCTATGGCAGAGAAATAGAGTGGGAAGTACATTAAAGTACTCAGATTAGATCAAGGAGGTGATTATGACCCCAAAGAATTTGTAGCTTATTGCAGGAACCATGGTATCAAGAGACAATTTAGAACAAGATACACCACACAACAGAATGGAGTAGCTAAAAGAAAGAATAAGACAATAATGAATATGTCCATAAGTATGTTGAAGGTAAAGAATTTGTCAAATGAATACTGGGGTGAGGTAGTGGTATGCTCAATTTATATTTTGAATTTGTCACCAACCAATAGTGTGAATAATCAAGTCCCTCAAGAACCCTAGAGTGGTATGAAATATAGCGTTTCCCATTTTAAATATTTTCATTGTGTAGCTTATGCTAATGTTCCTGAAGAGATAAGGAGAAAAATTGATGATATAAGTGAAAAATGTATATTTGTGGGATATAGTGAGAAGTCTAAAGCATACGGGTTATGTTAGAATATGATGGATGTGCTCGTTTAACCATAGAAAATATCACTATTGTCACCCAACCATAGGCCGAAGCCACCCCTGAGGAAATTAACCTTGAAAAAGAATCATTCCAGAAGCAAACCCTAGG
>JASDQU010382332.1:0-10271 GCA_032191745.1 Picea mariana | reverse complement strand
ACTGTATGTTGCCTATGAGATCATAGGTTTCATACCTCCAATCTTTCCTCCTTTCCTTCACCATGAGAAGGCCTCTTTATATAAGCTTGGAAAGACCCAACCACTTGAGAGATCTTTGGGATAAGTTGAGGATTTCTCTCCTTCAGTTGAGTATTTTCCCTAAGATCATGCCTTGAGATCATATTCGAATCCAACCACCTTTAGATATTGAGGGGATCTTTCCCTCATTCTTCTTAACAAACCAAATTTCGCCCAGAAAAGGTAGCGCTCCCCCAAAAGGGGCACCAGAGCGTTATAACGCTCCCACAAAGAAGGCCAGGAAGTGCCAGCGCTCCCTGTCAGTGTATAGGGGAGCGCTCCTCTCCAAAAATGTCTTTTGAGTGGATTTTCCAGTGGCAAAAGGTTTACAAACTTTGTTAACCCATTCCTCTTCTTCCAAATCAACTGTTTGAGGTGTTCCAAGTGTCCCTCCGATGTTGTTATAGGCATCACATAGACAGTATGGAAGTATGATTTTTTTGACACTTGCGACCAAAATGTGACACTTGTAATATTGATAACGACGACAGTAGGCCATCGTCGTAATGAGTAATTTTGATGTGTAACAGTTATAGCACAAAGCCTTCTACAGTCTCGCACATGGACTTGCACTCAGATCTACAAGTCTTACACAGAATGCACAAAGCCCTTACAATCCACACTAGCACTTAGCCTTTAGCACTTAGTTTACCGACCTACTAGTTCTCTTTCTACATTTCCTAGCCTTCTATTTATAATTTACAAAATAGTCCTAAACATGGGTAAAACTCATGGGCCGACATCCCAATCCCATTACATTATCACAAAAACCCCAAAAGGACCCAAAAGTGGGCCGAGATCCCTTGATCTCCGCTTCATCTTGCGCTCCTCCTTCAACATGCTGTCGAAGCCCCAAAATAGGTCTCTATGACCAAGAATCTCCCAAAACTTGGTCAAGGGCCAACAAATTGCTAATAAGAAACTACACTCTGAAATTATCACCTTTCTGACTGTTAAGAACCAAATATCAATATAACATAGAAAAAACCTCAGAATAAGTACTCAACGCCTTGAAAAAGAGAGAGCTTCAGATAATAAGCCTCTTCGAGGGGGCAACCTCCTCATGCCCACATATATGTACAATTCCAAGATGATTCAAAATGAAAATGTCTCCTTGGTATATATAGGAGACTAGGAGGTATAATTACAACAATTGAAATAAAGACGACATAAATAAAATAACATTACTAATGTAATATTCCCCAATTAAGGGGTAATGAGACAATATTTAGGGCTTAACATGCCCCTCCCCTTGAGACAAGTGTTGTCTGCAACGCTTGAGTAACTCTGGATGCTTCTGTATAAAAGACTCATCTTCCCAAGTGGAATCTTCAACTGGTAGTGTTGTGGGTGGGAAATCCCTCCTACGGACTAGCACTAAGGGTTTTATCATGCATGCATAAATGACCTAAAGATTCTTACTTTTTACCATCATCCCATGCCTAAACCCCCATTACTCATATGTAAATACAAGGCTCAAGAGATTAAGTTGACGTACCTTATTTTTCATGTTTGATGTCGACCCCTTTTCGTGCTTGGTCGTTCTTTGACTGCAACTCTCCTCCCAATGCTGACCTGCATTCACTAAAGACAAACAAAGAACTCCACATGCATTTGATCTATGAACTAACGGGTTAGAGATTTAATCAATCATACAATCAATATTCCAGTAATGACAATCTCATATGGCAGGACGTGAAAAGCAATTATTTTATTAACTTCACAATGATACCTTACAATGATAAAGTCGACTACTGCTCCTCGATCCTAGTCCTCGGCTCTTCTTCCACTGTCTTCCAACTGCTTTGCTCTATACTTCTCTTTGCACAAGGATGGCTAAAGGTTGGGACAAAGGGAATGCTTAATCGGGTATAGTTTCTTTACTATGATTCTCCTCCTTTCAAATGGGACCCCTAACCCTTCTTTTATAGGCTATAAGAAGCTAGGTATTTGGTCGATTGATCGGCCATGCATGGCCGAAAGGTATAGTTAACTTACCCAAAGCTGTGTTTTCCGTCAACAACTTTAATTTTTCCATGCTTTTTAAGGTACATGCGAGCTATCTTGGGTCAGCTAGCGTGTACACGCGTGCAACAATGGAGAAGGGTGCGTGGGTATTTATAAAAGGGGTTTTTAAGAAGAGTTGTTGAATAGTGTTTTGGCAAAGAAGGAATCTGAGATGGCCTGATGCCAGGTAAGCATGTCTGGTGCAAATTAGGGTTATAACATATGCCCCCTAATGTGTGAGGTCAAAAGAGCATCTGATGGACGAAATACATTAACAATCTTCACCGATGTGCCAAACAAATGAGCCTAGGGACCAGAAATCGGGAGGTGCCATCTACAAAATAATAATTGTCTCAGTGAGGCGGGCATACCCATGCTCGGGATAAAATAAAATCATGGCTACCAATCAAATACATTCTAGATCCATGTCATATAACTATATAAAGTGTATCCGCGAGCAACACACATCGGAGCTACATCTCGAAATAAAAAAGATATACACGTAGAGTATCCATCTTCTAGAAGCTGATAAGGCCTGATGGCTGGAGATGAGATCTTTAGAGCTCGAGCAACAACTTCAAAATCTTCAAAACTCGGGTAGGAGTGTAATATGAGTGTACGACTTCACCACCCAGAGGTCTTTGACGACTCGTCGGTCATGGACTAGAGAATCTTTATTATCAGACTGAAGGCTTCATTGATTTTGAACAAAGACTTGATTGGACTTTCAGGATGGCCGGGCATGAGGGCAAGAGACAAACTGCAGAGGGGCCGACTCAGGCTTGGTAAAAAATTCCCTTGGACAATAGCACGACAAATGATGAGACTCAGGCAGCATGGCATTAACATAAGTTTATGAGGCAGGAGGCAACGCAAACTCTCCATATGTTTGGAAGAATAACCAAACGGAGGAGGACACAACTCTATGTAGCGAGAACAACTTCCTAAGGTCATAAAATCCCAGAGTTTGACGAACAAACGGACATATGTGCTTTTATCCAAAGGCAACTCATTATGCTGCCAATAACGAAAATACTTTTCACTTCCTCTTTTTGGGGTATATTTGATTTTTTTTTTGTCTTTTTCAATAATTTTGGAAAAAGAATAAAAGAATGCCACATTACAAAGGAGGGATGCGTGTTGCAAACATACAAGTTTGAGGCGCAAGGACAAGACTGATGTTCAAAGTAAGGACACTCGGGAAAAATCCTCCAAGGGCCAAAGGTGTCAAGACACAGAGGCAAAGTGCTACAGGGATTGCGTATAAGGCATGCTTTAGATGGTTCAGTTGAGAGCAACATGGAGCCGGCATTAGGCCGAAGATGCGGGTATGCAAATGTAAAACACACAATGGTAACGTCCTTCGATGTACGTTTAACGAGCCCAGAGAAGGTAAGCTCGACGGTTTTTCATATTTAGAGAGTCTGAAAAAATGTAAAAGGAGACTCCAATGGGGTACCTTTTTCGAAGGTAGTCTAGTCAATTCGAAAAAGGGGTAAGCTAGCACCGACAAGACATCTATTCAAAACCATTTTAACGAGTGTGATAAAGACAAGATCACTCGACCATTTTTTCATTTTTAAGGAGTCTGAAAAAAGCTTAACTATGGACTCCGTCATAAATGTTCTTCTGGACCATTTTAACGAGTGTGAAAGAATAAGGTCACTCGATGATCTTTTCAATTTTAGGGAGTCTAAAAAGAGCTTAAATATGGACTCCATGGGAGTTCCTTTTTCGTACATTTAGTCCCTCAGGCCTGAAAAAGGGTTAAAATGATACCTAGGGGTACTCTTCTATAGAACTGAAGTTCTTTAGAGTATACCTTTGTTCATATAGTTGACCGTCTGGACTGAAAAAGGGGTAAACTACCATCGGATAGACGTCACTTCAAATTTCAGTTTAACGAGTGTGAAAGGCCACAAGATCGCTCGACAATCTTTTTATGTTTAGAGGGTCTGAAAAGGGCTTAAAAGAAGACCCGTGGGGGCTACGACTCATGTATGAAACTAGTTCAGGTAGAGGCCACTGCTAGGATCAGACCAAGAGTCTCTTCGATAGTCAACTTGGAAAGTCTCCCAAAAGGGAAGAAAACACAAACCACGGTGTAAGTCCTCCTGCGGTATGGAAACCGTAGTCATGGCTTCAAGGATAGCCTTATCAAAAGGCAATTCAAAATCTGAGAAATCACGCAAACGAGGGTAGACAGTCCCAAAGGGTGAAGTAAAATGACCATACTCCATATGACGATGGAAGTTCTGGCCAGGACTGGCAGAGTCTATCAGCGAAGAATCACGAGCACAAGGGCTTGAGGATCTACAAACAACGAGATCAGACTCAAAAGGATACTCAAGCCCACTTGGACCAAGAGAGGGAAGCAAGGCTTCCCATGCCCCCATTGGATAAACCAATGGATCAATTGTTGATACTAAGTCTCAAGGGGGAACACATGATTGCCCCAGTTCCTGCTCAGAAGCAATTGAACATCGAGGATAAGATGCCACATAATTAACCCGTGGCGCGGTAGAGTCTACACGAACGTTAGGAACATATAAAGGGGTAGTCTGAAATAATGCCAAATTAGGATGGTGATTATCAGATGCCAGCTGGTCAATAGTGACAATGCTTCCATTGTGAGGGAAATGCATCACCCGGAAGAGCGTAGACACTAAAACATTCATAGCATATACATAATCACGCCTGAGAAGCATATTGAAATGTAACGGGCCTTGCACCACTATAACATCAACAAGGACTATCTTCCCACCTAATGAGATAGGCAACTGAGGAAGAATCCCCCAATACTCACTAGGACGTTTGTCAAAAGTCAACAACTCATGTGAAGCAGACAAAAGCTTGGGAGAACCCAATACTTTCCAAACCGAGGAGGATAAACAACTTGCAGAGGCTCCTTCATGCACAATACATCGATAAATGTTTGTTGAATTAACTTCAACCCTTATTTGAAAAGGTGTGGCAGAAGGAAGATGAGGCTCAACAAGGTCATTCCAATCAAAGGAAACCATCCTAGGGCTTGGAGGGGGTGTTCTCGGAATGAGCAGAATGCCCCCTTGTTCTGAAAGTATTGAACCATAAATGATAAAAACATAGTTGGTAGACACGTCTCTCCCCAAAAGAAGAGTGGGATCATCCAATGACTGCATCATCGTGACCACTTTCACAACCAATGGTTGAATATGATACAGGACTACATGGTCTAAAGGCACCTCACCCCGCAAAAGAAGAGTGGGATCAACTGATGACTGCATTGGCATGACCACTTTCGCAACCAATGGATGAATAGGCTGCGAGACTACATGGTCTAAAGGCACCTCACCCCCCAAAAGAGGACTGGGATCAGCTGACGACTGCATCGACATGACCACTTTCTCAGCCAATGGTTGAATAGGCTGAGAGACTACATGGTCTAAAGGCACCTCACCCCTCAAAAGAGGAGTGGGATCGGCCGAGGACTGCATCGACATGACCACTTTCTCAACCAGTGGCTGCATAGGCTGAGAGACTACATGGTCTAAAGGCACCTCACCCCTCAAAAGAGCAGTTGGATCAGCCGATGGTTGCATCAACATAATCACTTTCTCAACCACTAGTTGAATAGGCTAAGAAACTACAAGATCTAAAGGCACCTCACCCCTCAAAAGAGGAGTGGGATTAGTCGATGACTGCATCATCGTGACCACTTTCTCAACCAATGGTTGAATAGACTGCGAGGAAACCTCAAAAGACTCAGAATCAGAAGAGCTTGCAGACAGGGACCACAATCTTTGTACCTCTAGAATGCCAGGGAACAAATGAGTAAGGTGATCTCCCTTGCAAAGATTACAAGGGAACTTAGGTTTACGTCCTATCCGTCTAGGTTTCTCAATAGAATTAATGCCCCTAGAATGACTAGCAGTGGTTGGTTGCACATCTCCAACATGACTTGCAGAGGCTACATACCTATTACCAGTATGACTACCAGTGACTGGACTTTTTCCCCCAGCATGACTTGTAGAGGGTGAGTGTGTGCCCCCAACGTAACTTGTAGAGGTTGGGTGTTGGTCTTCAACGTGACTTGAAGAGGTTGTCGACCTATCTCCAACATGACTCACAGAGGTTGGTGATTTCTTCTTCCTATTCTTCCTCTTTCTATTTCGTTTAGACTTGCGGTTACTAGTAACTGTATTTTCACCAGAGGCGGGAGAAGGAGGAGGAGAAGACTTTGCTCAAACATCAACAGGGTTCCCATGACTTAAGGTGCTTAATTGAGAAGTGTCAAGAGCATTCGGGACATTTGGAATGGTACCTAACCAAACCGGTAGTCCCACATTCAACCCATGAATGTACAAAGTGGCCATCAAAGGGACACCAACGTTTCCGAAGAAGGGAAAAGCACAAGAATCCCCTTACGAAGGGGTTCCTTGGTTGGTATGGTTGGGAAAATTAGCCATGAATATCCTATGCACAGGTTCTCCCTTTTTGGGATCATTCAAATCCATAAAAGTCTCACACATTGACTCTGTCGAACCAGTGTTATCAAAACAATGCCTATAAAGAGGCGGCTTCACGTTTCTAAGCCGAAGACTAAAAATTCCTCACAACCAGCAGAGTGGGTAGTCTTCCACCCTAGGTCAGAGACCCAAATCCACGACTGACTAACTCACTATGGAAAACTAGGGAGCATAGAGCACACACTAAAAGTTCCTAAAGGTAAATCAAGCAAACGACTAACTAGTTGGAAGAACAGTTACAACAACCAACACTAGAACAACTTACTGGTGCAAGTGCAAATCGAACACGGAAGCACCCTCTGGGTATACTCTCCAAAGTGTGGCCCGATGTCTATCCTAGGTACTTCGGTATACCCCCGCAGTCACCTGTGTATGTCTCTAAAAAAGATAGGCAATTAAGTTTCCAGCGCACGAACAGTCACCAGGCGGGTACAGTCGAAAGTCGGGTAGACCACAATGAGCAGGGTATCGAGCCCGAAAACTATCAAGGGTATCGAAGGCAAGTGGTCCGGAAGACAACTGAGGACCTCGAACGGATTTGAGACCCACGAAGCTCCGTGGAAAATGCAATCGACATAATCCCAAGACAAGCCCTCTATATGTGTTCTCCACTACGATTGGTCCAGCTTTGGAGGGGTTATCTCCGCTACCTTTCCGCACACGACCTCCTGTTTAGACCCTGTGTTAGAGGGGGGTCCAGGATAAATTTCATGATACTGGACTTTGACACTCCCTACCGCAGTCTCTTATGTATGTTTTGCAGCCTTGAAGAGTTTCCTCTCCAACCTAAATCAAGGCTCTAGCCCAGACTAGTTGATGAACCCTATAAAACATAAAGTCTAGTTGATTTTAATTAGTGTTCTTTTTACTGGCTTGATTTACTCAAAAGGGTACAGTATTGCAATTGATGGTGTTAAGACTCTTGCGAAAAAATGATGAAACTTACATGAACACTGGAAAAGAATGATTATATTTCTTATTTTTTTATTTTTTATTTTGAAATGCGTTTAAGATGAGAAGAAAACACAACACTACGCTAATTTATTTTCTTTTTTAAATAACAATGCAAAGAAAATGCCAGGAAAGAAAGAGATCTAACAAACTAATTTTTTTTATATTTTCTTCCAATCAAAATAGAAATAACAAAAGATTCTAAAATTTCAAGCTAAAAATAAGTTTAAAAAGCTAAGAAACAGAAGAAATCTTTTAATGAAAAAGCAAGCTATTGTTGTGATCAAACCCAAGTTATTGACCGCTATGACAGAGACCCAAAAAACTTGGGAGGTATAACTCTTGACAAAGGAAAGGATGATTTCCTTACCCTAAACAAAAATTTTCTCTATAGGCACGCTGCTGACAGTTCAACAGCGAGCGTGTTCCTCTGCAACTCTTCAAAAAATGAAACGACAAGCAATCAAGCACTAGCAAAGACTATTGGTATTGAAAACCAGAATCTCTTGAAGACTCAGAAACTTACATTAACAGAAAAAGGAAACAATTGAAAGAAAATTTCATAGAACAAAACCAATCTGAGGTGAAACCTAAGCTACAAAACTGCAAAAAACAGAGACTAGAATGAGTTCCAGAAAACCCCTAAGAAGGATTACTTCTGATAGGGGAGAGGATGACTGCCTCCCTAAAAGAAATTTTCTGAAATCATACACGCAATTGACACCTCCTCAGCTAGCGTGTACACGCGGGCTGTGTGAGGGTAGGGCATGGGTACATGCATGCATACCTTATACAGGTCGTGTGTACCTCTGTGGGTCTTGAAAAAAAGATGCAGTCAAGCAAAGAAATAGAGATAACTGATATGGAAGACCAGAATATCTGTTAGCTCAGACTTTTGCATAAACTTTAAAAACAAGTAATGAAACCAATTTTTAAAAAATACCCAAAAAACAAAATATTCCCATAAACCCTAGAGATCTCCAGTATGGTCGCCAATTCTGTTGTGGGTGGGAAATCCCTCCTACGGACTAGCACTAAGGGTTTTATCATGCATGTAGAAATGACCTAAAGATTCTTACTTTTTACCATCATCCCATGCCTAAACCCCCATTACTCATATGTAAATACAAGGCTCAAGAGATTAAGTTGACGTACCTTTTTTTTCGTGTTTGATGTCGATCCCTTTTCGTGCTTGCTCGTTCTTTGACTGCAAATCTCCTCCCAATGCTGGCCTGCATTCACTAAAGACAAACAAAGAACTCCACATGCATTTGATCTATGAACTAACGGGTTAGAGATTTAATCAATCATACAATCAATATTCCAATAATGAAAATCTCATATGGCGGGATGTGAAAAACAATTATTTTATTAACTTCACAATGATACCTTACAATGATAAATTCGGCTACTGCTCCTTGATCCTGGTCCTCGGCTCTTCTTCCACTGTCTTCCAACTGCTTTTCTCTATACTTCTCTTTGCACAAGGATGGATAAAGGTTGGGACAAAGGGAATGCTTAATCGGGTATAGTTTCTTTACTATGATTCTCCTCCTTTCAAATGGGACCCCTAACCCTTCTTTTATAGGCTAGAAGAAGCTAGGTATTTGGTCGAGTGACCGACCATGCATGGCCGAAAGGTTTAGTTAAATTACCCAAAGCTGTGTGTTCCTTCAACAACTTTCCTTTTTCCGTGCTTTTGTAGGTACACGTGGGCTGTCTTGGGTCAACTAGTGTGTACACGCGAGCAGCAATGGAGCAGGGTGCATGGGTATTTATAAAAGGGGTTTTTAACAAGAGTTGTTCAGTAGTGTTTTGGAAAAGAAGGAATCTGAGATGGCTTGATGCTGGGTAAGCATGTCTGGTGAAAATTAGGGTTATAACAGGTAGTTTCCTCCATTTAATGAGATACTCTGAAATGGATCTATTCCTCAACTGGCGAATTCTTGTGTCAGTGATGGCTTCGGGCTCCAAAATATGATTTTTCCTTCCTCGTCAAGTTCTGGAAATATAGTTTGAACTCGGATCTTGTCACCTATAACCTTCTTTAAGCATGAAACATGGAAAACTAGGTGTACTCGTGAAGATGCAGGCAAATCCAATTTGTATACCATAGTACCAATCTTTTGCAATACCTTATAAGGGCCATAGTACTTTGGTGATAATTTATTATCCTTCTTGGCTTGCTTGAGGGACATCTGTTTGTATGGTTGTAGACTTAAAAACACCCAGTCTCCTACTTCAAAACTTCTTTCACTACGATGTTGATCTGCTTGTTGTTTCATGCGATTATGTGCCATGGTCAGGTTGTCCTTTAATATCTCGAGAACTTGTTGTTGATGCTCGATGTGATCTTCCACTGCTTGAACCTTAGATTTTTCTTTTAGAGAAGAAGTGATGGAAGGAGGGTGGTGTTAAGGTCCTAACCCGCACATAGGTAGATCAATGTATTCGGATGTAATAAAGGTCAATATTAATAAGACCTTTCAATAAAATAGAATAAAGCGGATGTAAGAAGACCTTCTAGAAGCTTCCGCTTCTAGAAGGATCTTCCTCTAGATGCTTCTCTTAATAGACATATTTAGTATAAATAAGGGGCGAGGGTATGTGAACCCTAGCTTGGAGATTATTGTAACAGAGCACTGCTCGACTGGAGGTTGCCCCCTCGAAGAGGCCTGTGAACATTGCTATCAGAATCAAAGTGTTGTTTCTGTTGCTATTTTGTTT
>JASDQU010382329.1:0-11140 GCA_032191745.1 Picea mariana | reverse complement strand
TCTGTCAATAACCAAGGAAGACTAGTATTTTGTTCATTACCATCACCATTAGAATTAATAATAACACTTTGCAATGCGTGATTAGCTTCCTAGATGTCACAACAAATCTTTCCAATTCTCTCTTTGTCAGTCCTTCCATCTAATATTCACCATACCAATTTTGTTATGTTCTTCCTGATATGCATTGTATCAAACATATGAACTATTTGTAGGTGCTCGTAGTATGGAAATATATTGAATTGCATCGGGTAACTTTTCATTCCGTGGAAGCCCATTCATGCCTTAACGGCATTCATGAAACATCAACAAATTGAAATTAAAACTAATTATTGGGACAAAATGAAATTAACCAAAGATTTATATAATATGTCATACATAAATAATTTGCATACCTTGACGATTTCTAATATATTCCAAATTCCATAGGTGAGGTGTTGTTCTTCATGGTTTTTTTCCATTTTCTTTTTTACCATTGAGTTTTTCTTTGTTTGTAGTTCGATAACTATGTTTCTTAGGCAGAAAGTGCCTATACTCATCAAACACTTCCTTTCCTAAACTTCTTGAACGATGAGATTGTATCCTCAGACCACAAATTGGGCATGCAAATTTACCCTTTGTTTGAAGACCTACAAGATATATGAATTAATGTAACGTCAAATTAGAGTTACAATTTAAAATAATGCATGATGTTTTCAATAAATATATATAATATTAAATCAAAAAATAAAGTAACAATATACCACAAAAATGTGTTAACCCGGGAGCATCATGAATTGTCCATGATAGTATTCCATGGAATTGAAATCATTTTTTCCCTATTGGTCTAGAGATGTCATACATAGTGATTCCATCCCATAACTTCAACAACTGATCGATAAGAGGCTCAATATATGCGTTCATATCTTTAACCCGGTGCCTACCTAATTGGTTCAACATACTGCATGATTAATTATACTTATCTAGATGTTGTTATATATAAAATAAATAATTACCATGCACGAAACAAAGAAATGAAATATTTTTTCATACTTTAAAGAAAATAAAAGATAATTAAATACCTGGAACAATCATTTCCAAAATTGTATGCTTTCTCTTGATCGACATCCAAGGAGGAAGGTTATTGTTTATAACAAAAACAAGCCACACTGAGTACGTAAAACGAAGCTCTCCAAATGGATTGACACCATCAGCTGCCAACGAAAGTCTAACATTACGAGGTTCTTCTTTAAAAATTGGCCACTTTTCTTCGATGTACTTCAATGCAGAACCATTTGTAGGCATTCGAAGAACATCGTCTCGACTTCTGTTCTTTGCATGAAAATCCATAAACTATGCTATACTTTGGCACCTGAACAACCACTGGAAATGTGGAATTATTAGAATATAACGAAGAACTTTGCGAGGCACCTTCTTTGATGCTTTATCTGTTCGATATCTACTTATTTGACATTGTGGGCATTCATTTTCTAATGCATATTGTCCATAATATATGATATGATCATTAGGACATACATCAATAGCCTGATAGTCCATTCCAATTTCTTTCATAATCACAGATATTTCTTGATATGTGTGTGGCAAAATATTTGACGTCGGTAATAGAACTTCACCTAACATTCTACAAAATTCTAAACAATAAGTCAATCTAAACAATATTAATCATCAATATCGCATCCAATATACTAATTTATGAATTAGAAAACAATAACAATATAGGAAAAAATTGAACCATTTAAGTATTTGTGAACATGCGGGCATAAATAATTAACAAATTAAATACCTTAGTATCTGTGTGAGGCATGTGTTTGATAAACCATTCAAAACCTTCAGGTTCACCAACAACAATATAGCAAATAAAAGATTTGTTATTGAGCCTTCATAAAGAGGTTGACGTGACTTCTCGAGTAGATGATCAACATCATGACTATGATCCTGGTTGTCCTCATCCATTGGAGCAAATGTGTCTTGGATCAATCTATGTATCTCATCTTCCTGATTTGAATCACTAACGTTATCTCCATCCATATCATCATTAATAACTTGATCAACAACTTCAATATTCTGATCTCGAAGTTCATCACCCTGTAAAGGAGTATTTCTGCTAGTACTTGGAAAATAACTCTCTAGAGGTCGACATTTTGGGGGCATCGTCTAAATATTTAAAAAAAAAAATTAGTGTGCATAGAAAATATAAAAATCCTGGTAAGAAATATTACTAAAATTCATGACATGATGATTATTACAGAGAATACATTAGAAATTGAATCCTCTTACCAAGGGATGATATTCATAACCCCCTTCGGTGTGCCCCTTCTCCCTACAATGTCTTTCAGTTGTTGTTATTAAAAGTCTTTTTCTTTGCAATCCTCTGCAATCATAGCAAGGGAAATAACATTTTCCATCGCCCCTCGCCTCTAATGCCTCTCTTAACCGAGCAAGCTTCTTGTCATTTTCGTTCATAGTGAAAAATCCTTGTCCTGACAAGTAATTGTCTTGCCTACACCATACCAAACAGTAAGTTGTCAATTTTTTATATTTTAGCTACTCCTTCATGATATTTTAGCTACTCCTTTCGATTATGATATGTTTATTTACACATGAAGTGGGATTATGGGTTGAAAAGAAAAATTCTTCGTTTACAAAAATAAAATCATGTTTGGATACCCAGTTGATAGTTGTACACGTGGTCCTGATTTCGAGCGAAGACGTGTGATTCTTGGGCCACTTTTTCTCAACTTCGGGTCACATTCTAGGCCCAAGTTTCAACGAATTGGGATTATGGGTTGAAAAGAAAAATTCTCCATTTTCAAATATGAAATCATATTTGGATACCCAATTGAGAGTTGTACACGTGGTCTTGATTGTGAGTGAAGACGTGTAGTTCTTGGGCCGCTTTTTCTCAACTCCGGGTCACATTCTAGGCCCAAGATTGACATGAAGTGGGATTATGGGTTGAAAAGAAAAATTCTTCGTTTCCAAATATGAAATCAAATTTGGATACCCAGTTGATAGTTGCACTCATGGTCTTGATTGCGAGCGAAGATGTGTAGTTATTGGGCCACCTTTTCTCAACTCCGGGTCACATTCTAAGCCCAAGTTTGACAGGAAGTGGGATTATGGGTTGAAAAGCAAAATTCTCTGTTTCCAAATATGAAATAATATTTGGATACCCAGTTGAGAGTTGTACACGTGGTCTTGATTGCGAGTGAAGACGTGTAGTTATTTGACCGCTTTTTCTCAACTCGGTGTCACATTCTAGTCCCAAGATTAACAGGAAGTGGGATTATGGGTTGAAAAGCAAAAATTTTCGTTTCCAAATATGAAATCATATTTGGATAACCAATTGAGAGTTGTGCACGTGGTCTTGATTGCAAGCGAAGACATGTAGTTCTTGGGATGTTTTTTCTCAACTCCGGGTCACATTCTAGTCCCAAGATTGATACGACATTGGATTATGGGTCAACTCTGTGTCACATTCTAGGCCGAAGTTTGACAGGAAGTGTGATTATGGCTTGAAAAGAAAAATTCTCCATTTTCAAATATGAAATCGTATTTGGATACCCAGTTGAGAGTTGTACACGTAGTCTTGATCGTGAGCGAAGACCTGTAATTCTTGGGCCTCTTTTTCACAACTCTGGGTCACATTCTAGGCCCAAGTTTGACATGAAGTGGGATTATGGGTTGAAGAGAAAAAACATTCATTTCCAAATATGAAATTATATTTGGATAAGCGGTTGAGAGTTGTACACATGGTCTTGATTGCGAGTGAAGATGTGTAATTTTTGGTCCGCGTTTTCTCAACAATTAGGCACATTCTAGGCCCATGTTTGACATGAAATCGGATTATGGGTAGAAAAACAAAATTCTTCGTTTCCAAATATGAAATCATTTTGGGATACCCATTTGAGAGTTGTGCACGTGGTCTTGATTGCGAGGGAATCATGTAGTTCTTGGGCCACTTTTTCTCAACTTCGGGTCACATTCTAGGCCCAAGTTTGACATGAAGTGGGATTATGGGTTGAAAAACAAAATTCTTTGTTTCCAAATATGAAATCATATTTGGATACCCAGTTGAGAGTTGTACACGTGGTCTTGATTGCGAGAGAAGACGTGTAGTTCTTGGTCCACTTTTTTTCAACTCCGGGTCACATTCTAGGTCCAAGTTTGTAAGGAAGTGGGATTATGGGTTGAAAAACAAAATTCATTGTTTCTAAATATGAAATCATATTTGGATACCTAGTTGAGATTTGTACACGTGGTCTTGATTGCGAGTGAAGACGTGTAGTTCTTGAGCCACTTTTTCTCAACTCCTATTCACATTCTAGGCCCAGGTTTGACAGGAAGTGGGATTATGGGTTGAAAAGTAAAATTCTCCATTTCCAAATATGAAATCATATTTTGATACCCAGTTGAGAGTTGTACACGCGGTCTTGATTGCAAGTGAAGACGTGTAGTTCTTGGGCCACTTTTTCTCAGCTCCTGGTCACATTCTAGGGACAAGTTTGAAAGGAAGTGGGATTGTGGGTTGAAAAGAAAAATTCTCTGTTTGCAAATAAGAAATCATATTTGGATTCCCATTTGAGAGCTGTACATGTGTTCTTGATTGCAAGGAAAGACGTGTAGTTCTTGGGCTGCTTTTTCTCAACTCAGGGTCACATTCTAGGGCCAAGTTTGAATGAAGTGGTATTATGGGTTGAAAAGAAAAATTCTTCATTTCCAAATATGAAATAATATTTGGATACCCAGTTGAGATTTGTACGCGTTGTCTTGATCACGAGCAAAGACGTGTAGTTCTTCAGCCGCTTTTTCTCAACTCCAGGTCACATTTTAGGCCCAAGTTTGACAAGAAGTGGGATTATGTGTTGAAAAGAAAAATTCTTTGTTTCCAAGTATGAAATGATATTTGGATACCTAGGTGAGAGTTGTACACATGGTCTTGATTGGAAGCGAAGACGTGTAGTTCTTGGGCCACTTTTTCTCAACTCCGGGTCACATTCTAGGCCCATGTTTGAACGAAGTAAGATTTTGGGTTGAAAAGCAAAATTCTCCGTTTCCAAATATGAAATCATATTTGGATACCCAGTTGAGAGTAGTACACGTAGTCTTGACTGCGAGCGAAGACCTGTAGTTCTTGGGCCGCTTTTTCTCAACTCCGGGTCACATTCTAGACCCAAGTTTGACAGGAAGTGTGATTGTGGGTTGAAAATAAAAATTCTTCGTTTCCAAATATGAAATCATATTTGGATACCTAGTTGAGAATTGTACACGTGGTCTTGATTGCAAGCGAAGACATGTAGTTCTTGGGCCGTTTTTTCTCAACTCTGGGACACATTCTAGGCCCAAGTTTGAAGGGAAGTGGGATTATGGGTTCAAAAGCAAAATTCTCCATTTTCAAATATGAAATCATATTTGGATACCCTGTTGAGAGTTGTACACGTGGTCTTGAGTGCAAGAAAAGATGTGTAGTTCTTGGGCAACTTTTTCTCAACTCCGGGTCACATTCTAGGCCCAAGTTTGACAGGAAGTCGAATTACGGGTTGAAAAGAAAAATTCTCCGTTTCCAAATATGAAATCATATTTTGATACCCAGTTGAGAGTTGTACATGCGGTCTTGATTGCAAGTGAAGATGTGTAGTTCTTGGGCCACTTTTTGTCAACTCCGGGTCACATTCTAGGGACAAGTTTGAAAGGAAGTGGGATTGTGGGTTGAAAAGAAAAATTCTTCGTTTGCAAATAAGAAATCAAATTTTGATTCCCATTTGAGAGTTGTACATGTGTTCTTGATTGCGAGGAAAGACCTGTAGTTCTTGGGCCGCTTTTTCTCAACTCGGGGTCACATTCTAGGGCCAAGTTTGAACGAAGTGGTATTATGGGTTGAAAAGCAAAATTCTCCATTTCCAAATATGAAATCATATTTGGATACCCAGTTGAGAGTTGTATGCGTTGTCTTGATCGCAAGCGAAGACGTGTAGTTCTTCGGCCGCTTTTTCTCAACTCCGGGTCACATTCAGGCCCAAGTTTGACAGGAAGTGGGATTATGTGTTGAAAAGAAAAATTCTTCGTTTCCAAATATGAAATGATATTTGGATACCTAGGTGAGAGTTGTACACATGGTCTTGATTGCAAGTGAAGACGTGTAGTTCTTGGGCCGTTTTTTCTCAACTTCGGGTCACATTCTAGGCCCATGTTTGAACGAAGTAAGATTTTGGGTTGAAAAGAAAAATTATCTATTTCCAAATACAAAATCATATTTGGATACCCAGTTGAGAGTTGTACATATGGTCTTGACTGCGAGTAAAGACCTGTAATTCTTGGGCCGCTTTTTCTCAACTCCGGGTCACATTCTAGACCCAAGTTTGACGGGAAGTGTGATTGTGGGTTGAAAATAAAAATTCTTCGTTTCCAAATATGAAATCATATTTCGATACCCAGTTGAGAATTGTACACGTGGTCTTGATTGAGAGCGAAGACATGTAGTTCTTGGGCCATTTTTTCTCAACTCTGGGTCACATTCTAGGCCCAAGTTTGAAAGGAAGTGGGATTATGGGTTCAAAAGCAAAATTCTCCATTTTCAAATATGAAATCATATTTGGATACCCTGTTGAGAGTTGTACATGTGGTCTTGATTGCGAGCGAAGATGTGTAGTTCTTGGGCAACTTTTTTCTCAACTCTGAGTCACATTCTAGGCCCAAGTTTGACAGGAAGTGGGATTATGGGTTGAAAAGAAAAATTCTCAGTTTCAAAATATGAAATCATATTTGGATACCCAGTTGAGAGTTGTACACGTGGTCTTGATTGCGAGCGAAGACGTGTAGTTCTTGGGCCGCTTTTTCTCAACTCTGGGTCACATTCTAGTCCCGAGATTGACAGGAAGTGGGATTATGGGTTGAAAAGAAAAACTCTTCGTTTCCAAATATGAAATCAAATTTGGATACCCAGTTGATAGTTGTACACGTGGTCTTGACTGCGAGCGAAGACGTGTAGTTCTTTGGCTGGTTTTTCTCAACTATGGGTCACATTTTAGGCCCAAGTTTGACAGGAAGTGGGATTATGGGTTGAAGAGAAAAATTCTCCATTTCAAAATATGAAATCATATTTGGATACCCAGTTGAGAGTTGTACATGTGGTCTTGATTGTGAGCGGAGATGTATAGTTCTTAGGTCGCTTTTTCTCAAATTTGTGTAACATTCTAGGCCCAATTTTGACAGGAAGTGGGATTATGAGTTGAAAAGAAAAATTCCTCATTTCCAAATATGAAATCATATTTGGATACCCAGTTGAGAGTTGTACACGTAGCCTTGATTGTGAGCGAAGACATGTAGTTCTTGGGTGGCTTTTTCTCAACTTTGGGTCACATTCTAGGCTCAAGTTTGTCATGAAGTGGGATAATGGGTTGAAAATCAAAATTATTCATTTCCAAATATGAAATCATATTTGGATACGCAGTTGAGAGTTGTACACGTGGTCTTGATTGCAAGCGAAGACGTGTAGTTCTTGGGCCACTTTTTCTCAACTCTGGATCACATTCTAAGCCCAAGTTTGACATGAATTGGGATTATCGGTTGAAAAGAAAAATTCTTCATTTCCAAATATGAAATCATTTTTGGATACCCAGTTGAGATTTGTACAAGTGGTCTTGATTGCGAGCGAAGTCGTGTAGTTCTTGGTCCGCTTTTTTTCAACTCCGGGTCACATTCTAGGTACAAGTTTGAAAGGAAGTGGGATTATGGGTTGAAAAGAAAAATTCTTCGTTTCCAAATATGAAATCATATTTGGATATCCAGTTGAGATTTGTACACGTGGTCTTGATTGCGAGGGAAGACGTGTATTTCTTGGGCCATTTTTTCTCAACTCCGTGTTGCATTCTAGGCCCAAGTTTGAAAGGAAGTGGGATATGGGTTGAAAAGAAAAATTATTTGTTTCCAAATATGTAATCATATTTGGATACCCAATTGAGAGTTGTACACGTGGTCTTGATTGCGAGAGAAAACATGTAGTTCTTGGGCCACTTTTTCTAAACTTCGGGTCACATTCAAGGCCCAAGTTTGACAGGAAGTGGGATTATGGGTTGAAAAGAAAAATTCTTCGTTTACAAATATGAAATCATATTTGAATACCCAGTTGAGAGTTGTACACGTGGTCTTGATTGTGAGTGAAGACATGTAGGTCTTCGACCACTTTTTCTCAACTCCGGGTCACATTCTAGGCCCAAGTTTGACAGGAAGTGGGATTATGGGTTGAAAAGCAAAATTCCTCGTTTCAAAATATGAAATCATATTTGGATACAAAGTTGAGAGTTGTACACGTGATCTTGATTGCGAGTGAAGACGTGTAGTTCTTAGGCCGTGTTTTCTCCACTTCGGGTCACATTCTAGGCCCAAGTTTGATAGGAAGTGGGATTATGGGTTGAAAAGCAAAATTCTTTGTTTCCAAATATGAAATCAAATTTGGATACCCAGTTGAGATTTGTACACGTGATCTTGATTGCGAGCGAAGACGTGTAGTTCTTGGGTCGCCTTTTCTCAACTCCGTGTCACATTCTAGTCCCAAGATTGATAGGAAGTGGGATTATGGGCTGAAAAACAAAATTCTTCGTTTCCAAATATGAAATCAAATTTGGATACGTAGTTGATAGTTGTACACGTGGTCTTGATTGCAGGCGAAGACGTGTAGTTCTTGGGTCTTTTTTTCTCAACTTTGGGTCACATTCTAGGCCCAAGTTTTACAGGAAGTGGGATTATGGGTTGAAAATAAAAATTCTTTGTTTCCAAATATGAAATCATATTTGGATACCCAGTTGAGAGTTGTACACGTGGTATTGATTGC
This sequence comes from Picea mariana, assembly GCA_032191745.1. NCBI lineage: Eukaryota > Viridiplantae > Streptophyta > Pinopsida > Pinales > Pinaceae > Picea > Picea mariana. Next base: position 2,313 of record JASDQU010382329.1, on the reverse strand, counting down.
AAGCAAATACATGTAGTTCTTGTTGAAATAATGTAACTGCAAAGTGTATTCTTATTATTATTTGATATATTATTCATTGGATTAATCCCCATTGTGGATTGATTATGTCAACTATTGTAAAAGGACCAAATCCCCTTTTTTGGATTGGTCATAATGTAATTGTAATAGGCAGAAAGAGAAGTCGGCCCCATAATATATTAAAGAAGCCCTGAAATATAATAAAGGTGGTTATAACCACCCAGGAGAAGAAGTCGGCCCTGCTAGTGAAAGGACCGTCCCACACATGCCAGTATTGTATAAATAAGGAGGCTAGCACCCAACTTAGACACACACTCACTTGTTCATTGAGAGACAAGTTTCAGAGTTGCAGTTGGAGAAGAGAGAGAGAGAGAGAGGCACATCTTTAGGAGAGGACTTTCTTTACTTGTTTGAGGTATCTCTTGGCATTGTATTGGCTATCTGTATTAAGGAAGTTTTGCTGGGTTTTCTTCCTCATGAGGGTTTCCCATGATAAATGATGTGTCTCTTGTGATTGTGTATTTATCAATGATCTTATCTTATGCTATTGTTATTCATTGAAATGGAAAGAACTATAATAATGGCTTAAACATTAACATGGTATTAGAGCCAAGCTTAAGAGAGCATCTTTCACAAGAGAAAAGTGAAAAATGTCACTGTTGTCGTACATTCAAATTAGGGCTTTTTGTTGGTAAGGTATTTCAGTCCTAAAACCATCTAGAAAAGTGCACCCTCCCCCAAGGATCATTTTGGCACCTTCAACACACCTTTTCAGTGGCTAGATCTCCCGTAAAGTTAAATCCTAATTTCACAAAGTACCAGAAAACCAGAGTACCAGAAGAACCAGAAGTACCAGAGTACCAAAAGTACCAGAAAACCAAAAGCACCAGTCCAGAAATCTGCAGATCAAGTTTGAGGGGGAAAAAGTTGGATTTTCATAAATCTGACAGCACCAGCTTACTCGCCTCAGCTCAGCACATCTATCCCCTAGATCAGAATTTCAAATTTTGAAGTTTGAAAAATTAGGGTTTCCTCATAAAATCCTAAGTTGCAGTTGTAGTTGCAGTCTTAGAACCAGTTGCAGTTGCAGTATCAGTTGTAGTTGCAATCATAGCACCAATTCCAAACACCCTTGAAGTTTTTAAGAGTTGGTAATGATTACCACTACTGCCAGATGGTGGCACTACCTGCAAATTCCATCAGAGGTATGTACTCACATATGTTTAAATGGTTAAACTTTAAAGAGTATTTGCAAGAGAAGGGATCTCTTGACATAGATCCAAAAGGATCTCAAGATCCAACACATTCAGAAGAATAATGCAACTCAGGTTTGATTATTCTGATATGCATCCATTTGTTATATTGATCAATGTTTCATGTTGTAGCTATGACCATCATTCTAACCTTTTCTGAGTCAAGGTATTAGATGGATTAAAAGTTGAGATCATAGAAATTATCGTGTAACCCAACCTTCTATCAATATAGTGTATTGTCTCAGTACAGAAGACAGGTTGAAGAAAGCACTCATCATCTTCAGTGAAGGAGACTCGGACAAAAAGCAAGCACTCGTTCCTAAGGACAAGGATCCAGGTTTGATTAATCAAGTTAATAAGATTCAAAGGTACACATGACAAGTTGATGACTATAGTTGAGATAACAGTCTTTGTAAACTATCATACTTGATAGCATGTGAGCATATAGAGGTAAATGCTTAATGTAATCATTTGTCTGATACAACTAACACTTCCTCTAGGAAGAATCTTGTGTGTTAGTTACAGGCTGCCATGGAGGAATGTTTGATCACAACACTATGAGAGTGTTAAACTCATTTTCATATTGTATTCCTTANNTTCGTGCTATTGCTTTATATTATCAAAAAGATATTATTCTTGCTTGTTGTTTTGTTGAACTTTCTCCATGTCATAAGTAATAACCTTGAGGAAGCTATAGTGAAGGTTGCAGAAGGCAACATGCTAAAGGAGAAACCATAAATGAAGCAATCATCATTGGAAGTGAAGAAAATGGCTTGTATAAGCTAAAGGGTCACTCAGAGGCTGCCATGACCCACACCATTGAAAACTCATGTGAACTTTGGCATAGAAGATTAGCTCACATTAACTACAAGGCACTACCATACATATGCAAAGTGGTCACAGGTTTACCAGAACTCAAGGTTGACCATGAAGGCATATGTAATGGATGTGCACAAGGGAAGAACGTCAAGAACCCTTTTCCAAAGAGAGACAACAAAGCAGAAGGAGTCCTAGAACTCATTCATTTAGATGTGTGTGGCCT
>JASDQU010382325.1:0-11140 GCA_032191745.1 Picea mariana | reverse complement strand
TTGAGTGTTCATCTTGTATTATCTAAATTTATGTACATACCTATAGGTGATTCATCTTCTGCTTCAATTTTGGTTTCAACGTCCTCTGATTCAATTTTGGTTTCAACATCTTTTTCAACATTATGAGACGAATCTATTTATGTAAATTTTGAAAAACATCAATTTGTAATTACAATCAATTATATTAAATTTACGATATTTTAAAATTTTGAATTCTATACTTTGAATTCCGTACTTTCTGAATACAGTCCCAATGTGTGTCATGTGCTTGATCATCATATGTGCATGCATACCTTGTTGAACTTCTTCTTGTCGAAAATCTCTATTGACATTATCATCGTTTGTTTCTTGAATATTTGCATGTTCTTGTTTCTTTCTCTGATAAATATCTTTCCTTTGTTCGATTTGATGAGTATCATCTCAAGTGTGATCATATTTTCTCTTGCGCAAAATTTTGTTTCCCATGACATTTATAGTTATTTGTAAAAGATATGTTCAACAAAGACTTCAGCTTGAAAACATGCTCAACATTTATCTTTCAACATATAAGTTGTTATTCCAATAAAAACTTGAACAAACATTAATTACCTTATTAAAAAAAAATCAAAAATCTGATTCGAAACATTGTTTAAGTGCTCTAGAAAACCACCATGTATCGATATTGATCCTCTGATTAAGCCTATGGAACAAAGGGAAGAAATAAAGAAAGAAAAGAATACGACTGCAATCAGTAATAGAAATTCTTTGAAATCCCTATCCCCAAGCTTATATCTGTTTGTCCATCCCATGAATTGTGTTAAATGTGTTCGGTCGAAAGCCTATTTATATAATTTGGCATAAAATGAAATGATACGATGTGTCTTTTCATTTTTTCTGACCAACGGAATTCCCTTGATAGTATTTCGGCCGAAAGAATGGGTTTTCGACCGAAAACCTTGGAAACCGTCCAGATTTGACGGTTGCCATTACATTTTTATCTTTCAGCCGAAATATTATTTTTTCATCCGAAAGATTATTTCAGCCGAAAAAAGGAATTTGGGACTGAAAACTAAAACCAGATAATTGCCTGAAGCTTAACTGAACTTCGGAGGTTGCGGACTCCTGCAAATACTGAGAATTTGGTTTCGAAAATGACACTAGCATTTCCAAAATTGAATCTACTTTCAATTCTTGTAATTTATTTTCATTTTCTTTATTTTTATCTAATTTTATTTAATTAAAAAAAAAACACTACATAATACTTTTAGCAGACATTATGATTCGGTGAAATGAAATATCGGTATCTCTAAAAATATACAGTGAAAAAATTTGAAAAAAATATATTCATAATCCTTAAGTTGTTCTTTTCAAAAGGGTATATTTAAATTTTATTTTTAAGTAAAAATTAAGATAGATACAAGGTGTAGAAAAAACATGTGTTTAAAATCTGCAACGTTTTCATCTTGGTCAACCTCAAAAAATTCTAGAAATTATAATATCAATCCGTTAGATTCAAAATTATAGTCATAATACAATAGAGTCTCTGTAGATTGTTGGAGCATATTTCATTTCTTAAAAATGTAAGTTTAATAATAGATACATTGTTGTATAAAAAAGTAACTCATTATCATTCCTTTCATGTTTAAGGAACATACTGTTAAACAATTGTCAAATTGACATATCAAATTGTGATAAAAAAAAATTTAAAAATAGTCATTGGAAAGCTAACACAATTCTTCATAAGTTTTTTTTTTACTGTAAAGTGCAATTCTAAATAAAACAAGTACTTTTGTATGCCAGAAGTTGAAGAACTTGTGAAAATAAAGTGTTTTTTCTCATAAAACAAGCAAAAGTGTAACCCATCTTCAAGATTTCACCCTAGATGAAACAACTATTGTTTGTGTCGCTCTACATGCAACACTGACATCTTTTTTTCGATATTTTCCAAAATCTTTTAACACACTAGTTATATTGTCAAAGACATTCTGTTTCACCTTTGTATCTTTTATCGACTTTTGAATACCCAATAATGATGTATCTTCTTTTAACTTTCTTCACTTTATTAGACAAAGTAAAAGTTGAGCTTGTACTATTACTGATTCATCTTTGAAAAAAGTGTTATACATATTCTTACTTCGATATCTTATATAATGCTTATCTTTTTTCTTCCCAAATTTGTCAGTATCAACATTTTCTAATATTTCATCATCGATGTTGATAGATTCTCTTGCATATTTCAATTTAAAGTTTATATTGAAAATTAAAACCCGAACATAAATTCACTAAACTATATATACAAGTGTTCATCTTGTATTATTTAAATTTATGTACGTACCTATAGGTGCTTCGTCTTCTTCTTCAATTTCGGTTTCAACGTCTTCTTCAACATTATGAAAGAAATCTATTTATCTTTTTTGAAAAACATCAGATTGTAATTATAATCAATTATATTAAACAATATTTTAAATTTGAATTCTATACTTTTAATATAGACAATATGTGCATGCATACTTGGTTGGACTTCTTCTTGTTGAAATTCTCTATTTACATTATCATCGTTTATTTTTTCAATATTTGTGCGTTCTTGTTTTTTTCTCCAATAATGTTATTTCCTTTGTTTGTTATGGAGAGTATCATCTTGAGTGCGATTAAATTTTCTCTGGCACAAACCTTTCTTTCCCGTGACTTTTATAGTTATCTGTAAAAGATATGTTCAATAAGGACTTCACCTTGAAAAAATGCTCAACATTTATCTTTCAACAACAAATAAATTGTTATTCCAATAAAAACTTAAACAAACATCAATTACCTTATTCAATAAAAACAAAAAAGATGGTTTGAAACTTTGTTTAGGTGCTCTAGAAAACCATCAAACAAGCGATAAATTGTGTTAAATGTGTTCGGTCGAAAGCGTATTTATACGATTTGGGGCAAAATGAAATGATATGACGTGTCTTTTCATTTTTTCCGACCGACGGAATTCACTCAACCTTCTTTCGGCCGAAAACCTTGGAAACTGTTTAGTTTTGGCGGTTTTAGTTAGAATTTATTCTTTTGGCCGAAATAATATCTTTTTGTTCGAAAGATTCTTTCGACAGAAAACTAGAAATTAGATCTGTAAACAGAAACTAGAGGATTACCCCAAGCTTAGTTGAACTTTGGAGGTTGCACACTCCTACAAATACTTAGAATTTGTTTTCGAAAATGACACCAGCATTTGAAAAATTGAATCTACTTTCAATTCCTATAATTTGTTTTCATTTTCATTATTTTTATTTAATTTTTTTTTTTTAAATCACTGCGTAATATTTTCAACAATCATTATGATTCAGTGAAATGATATATCTGTATCTCTAAAAATAGACAGTGAAAAATTTAGAAAAATTTATATTCATAATCCTTGAACTGTTATTTTCAAAATGGTAGTTTTAGATTTTAATTTTAAGTAAAAATTAAGATAGATACAAGGTGGAGGAAAACATGTGTCGAAAATCTGCAACATTTTCAGCTTGGTCAACTTAAAAAAATTCTAGAAATTATAATATTCATCCATTAGATTCAAAATTATAGTCATAATAAAATAGAGTCTCTGTAGATTGTTGCAGTATATTTCGTTTGTTAAAAACACAAATTTAATAATAGATACATTGTTGGAGGAAAAAATAACTTATTATCATTCCTTTCATGTTTAAGGAACATACTGCTAAACAATTATCAAATTAACATATCAAATATTAATAAAAAAAAATTGAAAAATAGTCATTGAAAAGGTAACAAAATTCTTCACAAGTTTTGGTTTTACTGTAAAGTGAAATTCTAAATAAAAAAAGTACTTTTGTATGCTGAAAGTTGAAGAACTTGTGAAAATACAGGTTTTTTTCTCATAAAACAAGCAAAAGTGTTACCCATCATCATGATTTTACCATGAAAAGTTAATATAAATATGTTATTGCTAAAGTGAAACAATTAAAAGAAAGGAATATTAAACAAGAAATTAGTTTAAATACTATAAAAATAAATTATAGTAACACTCTAAAAATGGTAAAATAAATAAAGTAAATAAACAAAAGTTTGTACATATTAAAACTAACTAATAAAAATAAAATGAAAGAAACTTATATACATAATTTTACAAAAGTAACAAATTCATTACTTTGTTTTATTTTGTTTTATTAAATTTTTTAAGTGTTTTATTAAGAAAAAGATGAAGGCAATTGAGATTTAAAAGAAAACAAATAAAGAAACAATTTGAAAGCTTAAAATATTTTGATCTTTATTTAAAAATGTTCCCCATACTATTTTTTAATTTTTGGAATTTACAAGTCTCTGCATAGACTTGGCCATGTATTTATAATAGAACGACTAAGAACGAAAGAAGAAGAAAGTTTAGACAAAATGGAATGGAGCAATGATGGTGATAACACAAGGTGAGAACCTGTATATCAGAAACTAATTAATGTTGAATAAAATCATACCTAAATACAACAAAGTGACAAGTAAACCATTTTCCTTATGATAACCAACAAATATCATCCTCACTTCATCCCTTTGTTGCTTCACAAGACTACTTTCTACCAACAATTTCGTCAATCCCTACTGAAAGTATAGAGAATGGATGATAATTCAGAGAATAAAACCTCACTGCACTCACATACCTCTCTCAAAGTTTTTACTCCTCTGGATGTCTACTCGTTGCTTGTTTTATATTTTTGGATGGGTGGTTCAAGCGGTTAGGCTTAATTTAGTTGAGTGAATTGAAACAAACAGGTTTGAACTGCCTCTATTTTCTCCAAAATTCATCATATTATATTTTGTGATAAACTGTTTGCCGATACGCCAACGTGTCTTATTTCACACCCTCCACTATATTTTAAAAAATTTGTTCATGAAATAACATGATTGAAAATTTCTCATAGGCATCATGACACAATGATCAATTTCTCATATGAAATGGTCTTTGACAGTATCATTTCTGACAAGGTTTATTGCAATATCTTTTGACTAAAAGACATTAGCGATGAATTCTTATGAATGTAAAATTCTTGATTGTTTGGAAGATCACACTTTTCCTATGAACATCAAGATCGTGAGCCCAAACTTCTGTTGTAATTAGAACACGATTGTGAGCCTAAACATCTGTTGTAATTAGGACACAGGGTGTGCAGCATGCAATTCTACCATAATTGCATCACATTCCTTTAGTGAAAATGTTTCTACGCATCTGGTGATCACAACAGTTCAAAATTTAAAGAAGAGAAATATCCTTCGGCTGATCCAAAGGACATTATCAATGAATCAACAACAAGAAATTGCATCACATTATGTCGAAACAACAATTGTTTACTACAAGTGATATCCTTCGGTTTATCCAAAGGACATTATCAATGCATCAACAACAATAAATTTTAAATGATGGGATGGATCATGGTGCTCGTAACCAATTTTCGGCTTCGTATGTTTGGATTCCAGGTCAGTGAAGAAACAATTGTTGATATTGAAGGAACGGAAAAATTATTCTTTCAAATTGCAGGAGAATCCAACAACTTCTACAAGGATGATATCAACCATTGGTTACAATTGTTGGTATATTTTCTGATTGGATACAACCAAATCTGGGTGATGAAAACTGTCCAAAACAATGTTTCAGTTATGTTTTCATGCAATGTCTAGACTCGAAGTTGCACTTTCTCCAACAATGAGAATATCACTAGGCGCCTTAGGTTCACTGGTGCACGCTACAAATAGATCTTGATTTGGATGAGGTGTCTTGACTTTTTTTGTTAATATATCTCCCTCATTGATGTTTCAGTATGCCCAAACTAGTGAATAATGCATGAGGACTGTCAGTTCAAAGATTATCAATCCTTGTAAATGATACATTGCCATCGTTATGCATTTTAATCGTGGATTTTCTGCCAAAATTTTACCTTGATACTAACTCAATATTGTTCCAAATAAGAAGACATAGTTCTATGCCCCCAATCATGAGTTATCGGGACATCCTTCCTTTCAAAAATTATGTGAGAGACAAAATCAAATATACAGGTTTTTTGGAAGCTATTTGGAGATGTTGTTTATCAAAGATTCCCAACATTGTTAATCAACATAAGCACGTCAACATATCTCAGGATACATTTCAATAATGGAGGACTCGAAAACTTGATTCATGATGATAATTACGCTGAAGGCATCCTTTAAGGGGAGCTTCTTTTGGAGCCTTTCGTCATCTATCCGCAGCGTATTAACACATGCCACATGATTCTATCCACAACAAATAAAAAAATGCCACGTGCGTCTTATTAGCCACTGCCAAATGTTGGTGATTATGTGTTTTGGACATTGAGAGGTGGTGGAGGAGATAGGGGGTGGAGGCATGTGGGCCGTCATGATAGACGCAATGGAGAAGGTATTAGAACCCTTGTAGGAGGGGAGGAGACGTGAATTTAGTGTTGTCTCACATCACTCTATGAACAATCGGATTGGAACTGAAACCCTTCATGTATTATTTGGTCCCATCGACAGTGCAGTGCTGGAAAACCAACCCATTTGACTGGGTAGGGTCCGTCTAGCCCTGCGCTGTTATGGGATTTTTCTCGCCAGAGTTTGAGTTGAGCTGACGAGGGAGCATGAGAATGGAATAGTTGTGGAACAGGGCCACCACATTTCTGAGGATGAAGAGGGATTTGGAAATGGGATCTGGAAATGCTGCAGGGATGAGTCCAGCTGAGGAGAATACAAAACAAAATAAATCGACAAGTCACGTTTTTGAAAATCTTTACGAGTTTTCCAGTACGTATTTTTCCTTTCTTTACACTGCTAACAAATTATATAAATATATAAATGCGTCAGTCATTGTTCAATTATGCCCTTGAAATGTATTTTATGGATTCTTTCTTGTACAAATTCACGCTTTAGATTCAATTAGATTTTCTTATAAATATGCCACATAGAGAGAGAGAGCATTCCTTTACGTGTCTCCTTTTCAAAACCTAAAATACAAAACCGTGAAACCATATTTTTGGTAGTCGCATGTTGTTTTTTTCCCCTAATCTCCTCAAGATTGGATTGCGTTCCCTTCAAGATTTGAACGCGTACTCGCAGAGACTCAGGTTGATCAATAACACAAAGACCTTTGTTGTTCACCTTCTCGACTAAGGTTAAAACAAAGATAAACCTCATCCACATTCTAAAATCAAATAGAATTAAAGTCCCGTGAAAGAGTACATAAATAAAGATACAAAATACACACATACCAAGAAGGTTTTGACATAGATCAACAGAATGTCATAAATTTGATACAGTTCAGAGGGTTGTGCGATGGCTCTGTAGGGAATCTTTTCCCTTTCTCCATCTTTCTTGACTTGAGCCTCCATGGCTTCCTGCACTCACATCAAATATTAGTTTAGAGAGACATTTCGTCGTATTTCAAAAGCTATATTCATAAAATAAGAATATCTTACCGTCGTCGAATGCCACTGAACATCATCTATGCCCGGTGGAGCCGCAAGAGAGGCGATGGCCTTCAATTTCTGGCATATCTCTGACTCGATGTGCACCCGATCTTGGTAAGATTGCTCCAGCAATGAATGATGAGGTCGAGGGCCAAGACCTCCTGTAGAGACTAGTGGAATCCGGTCCGCTACAAATTCAAACACAATAACTCGATTTAGAAAGAAGAATTCCATCAGCGACTTCTACCTCGGGTGGACTTCCACTCCAGATTATCTTTCCTCAGCGAAAAATACCCCATCTGCGACAAACTATAAAAATCTAATAGTTACATAATAGATCAGGCTCTCTCCCATCCCATGATTGCATATTTCAAGCAAGAAACCACTGATCATCAGTCCTGTTCAACCACGTTTTGAGTCTAGCTGAGCACAAATGGGTTCATGGGAAAGAACTATGGTACTTTCAATTCTTTGCAACACCAATGTCTATGGTGGGATGTAGTCTTCTTAGAAGGAACATCTGGATTTGATCCACATTAAGATTATTTATTTTTCTTCGTTTTTTTACCTAAAATGGAAAAGGTGCTATATTTTTGTTAAATACGTCTAGATTTGGCGCATCTTTTTTATTGTGGGTATATTAGCCAGTATTTTCATAGATATCTCGATCATAAACGTTTTCAACTTTCAGTGATATTTGTAACCTCAAATGGATTAAGCGTGCCTTCCTGCCTCTACCTCTACCCATTCTTAATAATTTCACGATACAATTTACAGCTCAAAGTTCAATCTTCCGTTCATTACATTTCAAACTTGTCGCAGAAATAAACAGTGTAAGATATGAAAGTCAATTATATTCAATTACACATGATAAATTCCAATTCCAAATAACGAGGGAAAAATATTTAAAGAGTACTCTTCCCTGGAATTTGACAGCATTTTACCTGACGTGGGACATTTCAATTGTTAAATTTGGTTAAAAATTTTACTAAATTGTTTCCATGGATTAGTAAGTTTTCCATCAAAACTATTTGGCAGGAATTTGGGAAACAAAATTTTTTCGATATGAAATAATCTGTCTAAATTGCAATTTTGATAGTTTGAGTTCATTCAAAAGTATACTTGACATATTACAATGTAATATGTCATGACATATTACAATGTAACATGTCATGACATACTATATTGTAACATGTCATGGTTAAAAAAATTATTATTCTTGTAAGAAGTGATAAGTTTAAATTTGGAACAATTTCTAAAAACAGAACAATTCTTAAGCCAAATGGATAAGTTCTAACAATAATGCATCTAGAATATTAGATGTTGAAAATTTTGCATTTATGAATTTTGTCTTTGTCACTTGGGTTTAGGTTAAGTGATTGAGAAGAATGATTGTTATAATCTTTCCTAAGTTCATTTTTAGCAAATGACATGTTAAGAAATGCTTAAATGATTGGGAAGAATGATTATTATAGTCTTACCTAAATTCATTTTTAACAAATAACATGTTAAGATTTGTTGAAATCTTAATGAATATATGAGTGTGATGGTTTTCATTGATTGAAATAAAATGAATAATATTATTTAAAATAGAATGAAGAATATTGATTAAACTTTGGATTTTTCTCATAAAAGGATAAGCCATCATCAACTCTCTATATTCGATGCAAGTTTATTTTCCTTTAAATATATTTTTAACTTTTCACAACATTACAACTATTGAATTGAACACCGACTATACAAGGTTTCTGTTGTCAAAGAGCTTCTAAACTCTTAAATTAGAACACCGATTATGCATAGTTTCCTTAACAAAATTTTATTTGCAAAGGGCACAATTTTCAAGCTTGACGTTGACGAGCAAGGTGTTTGGGAAATTCCAACACTGCTCGGCCGAACTTATTAAAAACCTAGTCGCCCATGGAAAGATTACCCTCGCGCATGGGAATTTTACTAAAATATTGTTTTCGATTGTTACGATTACCCAGCTTAATCCACCGTGGTATAGAATGTCAACGAAACTTTTCAAGTTACAATTACCCAGCTTAATCCACCGTGGTATAGAATGTCAACGAAACTTTTCAATTTTACAACCATTATAACAATATTACGAGATAGGAAGGAAGTTTTAATTATAATAGTTTACATGATATACTATCTTTAACGCATTTTCTTAACCATTAAACTAATCTACCATAATATTGTTAAAATATATATTTATTAAAATTAAAATTATTATAGAAAGGAAGTTTTATTTATAATAGTGTACATGATATATTATCTTTAACACATTTTCTTATCCATTAAACTAATCTAGCATAATATTGTTAAAATATATATTTATTAAAATTCAAATTAATATATATTTTTAATAAATATAATTAAAATTTATTTTTAGAATGATAAAGTATAATATAATTTGGTTTTTATTTTTAAATTTAAGTTTACTCATTATTATGATTATCTATATGTATAAAATAATTTGTTGATAGTTTAAAAAAAACAAAAACAAAATTCTCTTATTAAATATCTTTAAATTTTGGATTATTAATTTGTTTTTTTACATTAAAAATATTTAAAAAAAATTAAAATTTTAGTCTAAAATCAATAATTATGATTTATTGTATTATTATTTTTTATTAAAATTAACTAAAATTTCTTAGATTAATTATTAATTAAAATTTATTATATCATTTTTATTTATTAAAATTTATTAAATTAATTACTAAAATTAATCTTTTAGAAAATGTGAATAAAATTAATACTTTGATATATGGTAATTACAATAGGCAAAATTAGAATGTATAGTGAAATTGGAATCATTACAAACTTTTCAAAAGAGATATACCACATCAACTAGCCACTAGGAAATGGAAGTGTATCTGATCATTTCAGATATATTAGAATACGAAGATACATCTTTTATGATTTTTGTGTCTTAAGATATGCATTTGACATAAGGTTAATTGAACAAAAAAAAGATCATTAAGGGAGGGCAGAGATGACACATATGCAGAACCAGTGATCATTGTTTTATCCATGTCGACACCCACAAACACAAGATTCGTTTTACTGTGCGGTATGCAAACTCTTTCCTTGTAAACCGCAACGTCCATCTTGATCAAAAATCATTTTTCAGAGTAGTTTGGTGCATTGTTCACTGCTTGTTGAATGCTCAATATAGGATTTATGATCCATCTTTGAAATAGTAATGTCAGGAACCAATTCATCGACCTCTAATACACCCCAATCCCAATTTTTATTAGGAAGATGGTAATAATGTGCAGTACTAAAGGGATTAGATGATATCTCCATTGTTGGAGGCCTTCATAGGACCATACCCTTCTCATAAGTATCCAAAGCATCGACTGATCCAGGTGGATATTGGTGGCCACCCACCTTTTCCGACTGGCTCAAAACAATTTTCTAGCAATTTTGGCAATTTACTATTTTTAGCAGGCTTTAACTTTCGGGGCCATTTTGAGGGCCTAAATGAAGGTTTTTCGAGATAAAGGTTCTCAATGATAGCCAAATACATGATTGAGCCCCCAAAATCAATCTCCTCAATGATACCTTTCTAACGAGCTATCATATGCCTAAAACGGAGATCGTATGCAAAAGTTACGACCCCGGGAAGTTGATACACCAACTTACCCAAACGGGGCCCACATGACTTTTGGCGCTTCATCTCCTAGGGTTAGGCTTTTGGATGT
>JASDQU010382320.1:569-11173 GCA_032191745.1 Picea mariana | reverse complement strand
TGATACCATAATGTAATGTCTCCAACCACCCAGGTTGGTCCACATCACACAATCTCAACTTCTATCACTAGGATATTCTTTGTAGCAACCCAAGCTCACTACTAGACAATGCTACTTCAAAATTCCTAGTGCGTAGATACTATTTATAATGCTCTCTGTTACAAGTAAACCCAAAATAACTATGCACAACCTTAAGTTACTGCGTCCACACCCAAGTTGAGTCTCTCTCTATGAGTATACTTCTTTTAATACAATTATAGCAGTGGGATAAATGTCACAAATATATTGCGCACTTAGCCCTTCAAAACACATATATATTGTTGTGTGCGCAAACGTTCTTCACACATAATACTACTGCATCCACAATCAATCTAATGTTGCATGCCGATTCTACCACCTTTGTGCGTGCATACTACTTCACTACAAGCTCGACAATTAAAACGTTGCCTTCATATCTTCTAACCACACCATAGAGTTTAACTTAACAAGAATACTTAACATCTGTCATACTTCTTATGTGCAACAAGATTATACAGATTAACCATACATTTAGCTAACAATAAACACTTATAACTATCATGCCCACATATGTCGCAACATACAAAAAAATAAACACACACACACACACACACACACACACATATGTGTAGTAACATTACAAAAAATCAACCACAACATTCAGATGCAATTCTGTACATGAATATAAACCCATTTAAAAATATGAACATTAGAGCACACATTAATTAAACAATCCTTTGAAGGACACTTATCTTTTATAAAAGTTACCAACTGCGTGTAGGACTCAAACGTTCCTCCCAACCATAGAATCTGTCGCTCATATTCTTTCAGTGACAAGTCACCCCCGAGTTGGGGATTAAACTCCATAGGATAAAGGGTTCCTATCACCAACTATGATATGATATTCAACAAAAGAATTGGTCCAAGGTGTGTGTTATTGTACAAGTTATAGGTTGGGAAAAGACCAACCCAAACCACAAAATGGAGACAACTAAGAGAACGCCTACCCACTTTCACCTTAGATAGGTATTCCTTTTACTTTAGTTATGATGAAAATAAGCACAAGGGGGGAATCCTGGGTGACCCTAGGGGGAAATGAGATGGAAAGTGAGATGATGAAATGAAATCCCTATAGTTCAAGTTACTAGATCAAAGAAGGATTTAGGATGAGTCTCAAGAGTGKTTTAAGGTTTCCAAGTCCTTGGGTACTTGCTGAGAGTGTTTGTACCTGCCCAAGACACAAGAAAACCCAATTGTATGTAGTSTATGCTAGGTGGACAAGAAAGTTAAGCTTGTTCTCCCTATTTGCAGAAGTCAACAAAAATATATATCGGCAAGAAAATCAATTACTTACTGCATAAATAACCATCAAAAGAATCAAGTATTTATTGGGCAATGAAGCAATAAACATGTAGACTAATTCCCAATACTTTAGCACAATCATTGATGGTGAATTAGGGATGCAAACAAATGTTTTCAGATATTTTTCAGAGCTTCTGAATGGATGTAGAAAATATTTTCTACGCAACAAATTTTACCCCAAGGAACTAGCCAAACATTTTCCCAACAATATCCAACATCAAGTAGATTAACAATAACAACTTTCCAACTATTTCCAATGGTAAAAGAGTGAGAAATTGAGCTTAAAAAAGAGAGTTTGCAGCATCCCTAATGGTTGTAGCATAATTTTATAATAGTGGAAAGATATCCTTGACAAATCAAAATGCCCTAGTGGCTCAAGCAAGAGATTAAGGAAAATAATTGATTCCACTTTGAACAAATCCAATATCTCGTAAAATCATGTATTTCTATGTAAGAATTTTATTTCTCCAATGCAATAAAATATTAGTGCCTTTCCAAATGATTTGTGGAGTCTTCTTGTATTAGGTTAGGACTACTAAATCTCAATGTGTGTAAACCCTTTTACTCCCTTGAGATAGCAACCCTAACAGGGTAAATTCTAGGAGGGTGTAAACCCTTTTACTCCTCCTAGAAACCTTTGCAATATCCTTTTAAACAAACAATAATGATAAAATGGGTGGAGGTTGTAAATACTTGTACTCCTTCAAGGATCTATCCAATAAAAAACATGGAACAAGAAAGAAGCCTAACAAAGTGTAGATTTTCCTTACCAATTCCAAGAAATGCCAAGACAAAAACCTTAGTTACCAAGAAATTTTCATCACCAAAGAAAAGAGAAAGAGCCTCCAAGAGTATCACACCACTTCCTTCCACAAGACAAGAGATAAACCATATCACAGTAGAGAGAGAGAATGAATTTTCCCAAGTAGGGCGGAAATTTTAGCCAAGTATCCTTCTCCACATGGGAGAGCTATGATGAAAATGAGATACAAATGATCTATATTTATACAAAATCTATTAAACATAGTTTTTCCACTTAAGTTAGGGTAAACAAAAATAAAGGGGGCAACAACCCTTATTTTTCCCCTTTACACAAGCAATTCATTTTTAATTCAAACTTAAAATTTAAAAAATGCACAATAGAAACCTTAAAATGACGTCACCCCTCTAAGGGTGATGTTTTGACCCTTTGAGAAATTCGTTGGAGTAGAAGGTTGAAGTCATTGGGGCTCATAGAGCCTCCCTCTCATGTTCTATAGCCTCCTCCCACCAAGTCATGCCAAGTGTCAACAAGTAGTAACTTCATCACCACCGAACCCTAGCCCCAATGTTGATTTCAACTCTTCAAAGGTGATGTTTTAGCCGCTCCAAGAAAATCGTTTGGCATGTGTGGCTAGGAAAGGTCCTCCAAGTTGTCCTCTAAACCTCCAGAGGAATGTCTTCTTGATC
This sequence comes from Picea mariana, assembly GCA_032191745.1. Classification (NCBI taxonomy): domain Eukaryota; kingdom Viridiplantae; phylum Streptophyta; class Pinopsida; order Pinales; family Pinaceae; genus Picea; species Picea mariana. Next base: position 8,344 of record JASDQU010382320.1, on the reverse strand, counting down.
CAACGTATGGGCCCTTGGCATCCAACTTGTGGGATTCAAGCCCCATGGAAGCCTAAACTAGGCTTGTTCCTCCAAAATTGTCCATCAGTTGGGTACTATAGACACAAATGGATACGCCCTGCAAGGATCTCAAGTCAAAGCATGATGATGAGTAAATAAAATCAATAAAAGAGCCGTCTAAGAAAGCACATCCAAACCACCTCATTAAAATAAACTAATGCTCAAAGACCCTATGCAACTTTCCAAGTTTAGGTATGGGAGGGTTGACAAAACGACCTATTGGGTGAATCGTTCCTCAAGTTTAGGGGTGTTTATTGAGGGGGCCTCCTTCTAAGTCACGTGGATGAGGGGAATAATTTTTTCCATGGGGTTCATGACATACAAGGGGTTTTAGTGTCTCACTTATGGGTTCCATGCGCCTTCGTTTTCAATGCATCCTTTTTCCAGGCCCATTTGTTTCCATTAATTGATTAAAGTCCAAACAATGGGTACTCCCTAGAGTGAATAAATTAGATTGGGGGGAAATACCAAAGTTTCACTTGAAGAGGGAAGTACACATAGTGCCATGGGGGTATATTCTAGCTTGTAACACACTTTGTGTAAATCCCTCAATCAAGTGGGACATTATGTTATGTGTTTGATTTTGCAGGTATTTGATATTTTAGGAGAATATTTTCATTAATCTCAAGACCTATTTTGGGCGAGCATATGGAAGTTTCATAATTAGGATTTTATCTTTTTCTAGCTACAAGCCTCTGGGCCTTCAACCCCTTCTTCCCATCAATTGAGGGACAACCCCTTCTTGGGTCAGTACACCCAAAAAACCAAAAAGGCGAGGAGATGATGGGATGAAGTGTGAAAAGTGACAAGTATGGTTTGGAATAGCATGATGACTCATCAAAAGGACCTCCCAATAGCATACCTATCCGTAAGGGTGACCCACTTACTAGGGCACAATGTCAACCACCAAGGTGAAATGGTGAAAAGAGCATAATGTACAAGAAAATGTCACATAATCAAAAGCAATAATAGATGCAACAAACTCAAATGCCTCAAATATTGAAATGACACTCACCATAATACCTAACTTGTACCTCATGGAGCAAGACCCAATGTCTTCTGGAGGCCAGCCGATGTGGTGCATACCATCATGATCAACCTGGAGTTGTGGTGGTGAGGTGGGTCTTCATCTGTGCAAGTGTATACTACTGGTCAAACTATCTCTTAGTACTCCATGTCTGCAACCTAAGGGCCTCAAGACATAATCTCCTTAGTTATCCCTAGGAGTTGGGGATAATAGTGTCAAATGTTGAAGCTAGCCGATGGTCCCTCATTCCTCACATGCCTGTCCCACCCCAGGAAGTGTGCCCCTTCTCTACTCAATAGTCCTTCGACTGCCTCACTTCCCTTTCAAGGCTTCAACAACATACAAGATAGGAAGTCTCAAAGCCCTGTATCTAATGCCCAACGCACCAAGGAACAACCTTCAACAAAATATCATCTGGAGAGAATGCTCATGTGCCTGACAACCCACCTGTTCGATAGTAAATAGTCTTCCCAAGCACAGGATTAAGAAATGACATTAAGTTACGGTAAAATATGTATTCCTTCACAGAGAAAGTTCGTCTGAATGATCCCCAAATGAGTGATAATACCCCTGAATTACACTAAGGCCAACAATATATATTGCATGGTTATAATTGGGCACTTTCCACCTTCATGGCTAGATTTTAGCCACTTGGTGACTTGTTCCCATCCTTTGGAAACTTAGGATAAATACATATGCATAAATTAAACTTTCGAAAATATTAATAAAATATTCCTTGACTTAAGCTCCCCCTTTTCCCTTTTCCATGGAGTTTATCCCCTCGTCTCTTTTCGTCTAAGTTGAGTCTACATGCAGTGATGTAATTATATTAACAATCTTGAGGGTGATTACATTTACAATACAGGTGCACTGGCCTTTTGCATCTAGGCTCACTAGCCTCAAAACACAAGCATATATACAAAGGATCTCTGGCCTCAAAACTACGCGCTTAATCTTGTGTGCAAAAAATATGGAATGCACACACTCTTCCTTTGGTGCACCATCCTCGCACACTTACATGGGTGAACGCCACACTATGAAATGTTTACATTCTTTCTTTGATGCACAATCCTCACATAATCACCAACTATGGAATCTGTGCACAAAATTGAATCCAAGACTTGACACCAACAACTCACCAACTTACACACACACACATTTATATTTATATTTACATTTGGTGTTTGGCGTAGGGGTATTACATGTTAACTTTATTCAAACTATTCCATTGTCTAAGACTTACCATATCACAAAGTTGTAATTATAAATGGATGAAAGAAGGGTCGCCATCAAAGTTGTTTATTATATGATGAATTTCATAAAAGAGAAAAAGGGTCCAAATTTAGCTCCAAGGTAATTGTCATATCCCACCAAAGGAAATTTATCTATTACAAAGGAAAGGCCCAAATTTGAAAAAACACTTGCGACCGAGAAAGCTAGAAAAAAAATGTTACAATATGTCAAGGAGATTTCCTCCGAGTTCCATAAATGGGAGAAATCAATTGCTATTAATTTCATTCCAGGAGAGACCATTGCAAATGGAAGAGTTCTCAAATATTTTCAAAGGAAGAAGGATCTCCCAATAATCATCCTGACAGGGCAATATGATGGAAAAGTTTGAAATCACCCGCCTTTCCTTATCACATTGGTGATAAATGACTTATGTCTCCACAATTGTATTTTAAACTCCGGGGCCTCGAAAAGTGTTGTGACATTGAAATTCATGAAAAAACTTGGATTGGAGATCACATGGCCTTCTGAGAATACCTGTAGTATTGGCTCAAGGAATGTCCCAGTTCATTGAATTATTAAGGATTTGGAAGTGAGCTTGGAGTAGTTTCAGAATATATCTTTCTATATGGATGTTGTAGTTATCGACATACCTGACTCATGACGATTGTTGTTGTCAGAMAAATAGGTCATCAAATTGGGTGGAMGTATTCACACATATTTTATTATGTCACCATTCCAACCTATGATGGTGATCTATTTTTCTTGCATCCTGAAGTCGTTGTTATGGAACAAATCATAGACCAAAACATCTTATCACATCAGGTCTTTATTATGGATGAAGGAATTGAAAACACCCATCTTTTGTCAGACTCCATTTTCCAAGACAAAGAGGCAAAATATGGATGTTGGACTTTGGAGTTCGATGGAGTGCATTCAAGTTCAGGATCAGGTGTTAGAGTAGTTTTGATATCACCTGATAAAGAAGCTACATTTTTCTCATACATGCTTGAATTTGATTTCACTAACAACATTTTTGAGTATGAGGTTCTCATCTTAGGATTAAATCTTACCATTGATATGAATATCAAATTCTTGCATGTAAGAGGAGATCTAGACTTAATTGTTTCTCAAGTCAAGACATAATTTGTTTCCAAGAACCCAAGGTTGAAATAGTATAGAAATGTTGTCTAGGATGCCATAAAAAAATTTGATGAATTCTCAATTGAATTCATTGCTAGAGAGAGGAATTTCATGGCAGATGCCTTGGCTGTATCCACTTCTATTTAAATATTTACCAATAGTAAGAGGGGTGGGTGAATCTTTATTGATAAACTTTTACCATTTTTAACCTTAATCACATCATGTAAACATGATCAATTAACAATTCCATTCATCATAAAAAAAACCATACACATAACACAATGATTTTTACATGGAAAACAAAACGAGAGAAAACCACATAATGTTTTTCTTATATCATGTTAAGATTACATTCATGGGAAGCACCAACTTCCAATATTCTGCAGCACCAACTGGAAGGAGGCACCAACCCCTTGATTTACAAGCATCGACCTGAAGGAATATCCAACTCCCTGATTTACCAACACCGACTGGAAGGAGGCACCAACCTGAAGGATGGAGACACCAATCTTCCTAAGCACCACCTTGCCACCTTGAAATTGGTCTACTTCCAATTAAAATTCCTTGCACCACCCTGAGATGTTCCTCTTTCATTCTTTTTGTTCCTCTTCTCACCTTAATCTCCTTCATCTCATATTCTTCGTTACATCTCTTCACAATTCCACACATTAAAACTTCACAAGGTCTTGGATATTTATATAATATATACACCCAAATATTTTTCTGCATATCCAAAGAATAGGAGGTCAACTCTAGATATCCACAAAACCAGGCTGCACTGGCCTATCCAAAAACCATTTTTTCACACCTGATTTTTTTAAGAACGAGCTTGATGTACAACTACCATTAGATCTATTCCAAGATTCAATCTCGTTCGTCAATTTTCTTCATTGTTGCACAATACACCCTCAACTCTCAATAGTCATCCCAATTGTCTTTGATTTGATCTCGACCATTGATCTTATTTACTGTCTTCAAGAAAAAACTATGCAGTCATGATTCATAATCGCTAGATCTTCTTCTCAAATCAATCATGGTCATTGATTTTTTCTCTACCCATAAAAATACACAATGCAACCACATTGCACAACAATCTTTCGATGAATCTTAGAATTGATCTTGACCATTGATCTTTCATCTGCCAATACTTAGAAAAATTGTCTAAGTCTTAACACAGGTTCGTGGATCTAAGCCACATTTATTCATACCTCTGCGACCTCCAAATTTCACCCTCAAGTTCCACCACACTCACTTTGCACCCACACTTAGACACATTTTCAAACATTTCACTACGGGTTGGTCTTTTGGACCATCTGATTGGTGACACATGGAAATTTTCTAGGTCGTCAGATCTCTTCTCTCTAAAACATCAAATCTGTGACATGTGGTGGCATCCCAGACCTTTAGATCTCTCTCCTTCTAGGTTGTCTGATTTGTGACATGTGGCAACCTCCTAGGCCATCATATCTCTCACTCTCTGGACCATATGATCTCTCATTCTTGGTACTTAGTCATTTCTTCATACTTAGCCAATTCTTTTTCAAGATATTACCATGGGTCCGCGATATTTTCTCTTATTCTTCTCATCTTCCCAATATTCCGTTGTGTTGACTATCTCCATGAAGTATCAACACTTAACCAATTTTCTATTCTTCGTGGAATATTAGGTCTGCGGGCATGCACCACTTCTATGATTGTAATCACAAGTCTGTTCATTCATTTTCCATCCTACACTTATGCATATTTCATGAAATTGTGAAATAGAACATCTTTCATTCAACTCTTTGCATACATTCCTTTTCTCCACTCAACGATATCTCAACACTCAATCATTTTTCAAGATTTCACCATGGTTCGTGGGACTATATAATTTCCCCGATTATTGTTGATTTGTCCATCCATTTGATTCAATCTTCAGACTTAGCGATTTCTTGAGACACCAACAATTCAAAATATTTCTTATCCTTAACCATTTCTCCAAGGTTTCACCACAGGTCCATGGGGTCGCATGATTATTGCATTTCTTTTCACATACTTCTGATTCTCCACTGCTTCGTAATGTATTGGGACTTAGTCATTTTTTATTTTTCACCATGGGCCTCAAACATTTCCTTATATACTCTCAATTCTCTGTCGCTTCATTATCTCTGCGATATCTTGATACTTAGCCATTTCTCGAGATATCTCTTGTGTTGGTATGGCAGATGGGATGGCTTCCATGTGGATGTCTTCTACTGTACTGAATAATATGGCATCAACACATGCCATAACACATGGCACCATACGTGACATCTGCAAAGTTAATTGTTATATCATTGAAATGGATTTCATCTAATCAAACATGTGGCACTAACATGGCTTAGCTAGCCCATCAAGTGTCGAACCTCAATATTTTATCTTAACCATTGATTATGGAGATGAACGATTAGGATTTAATCACTCCAAAAGTTAATATTGTATGTAAGGTTCCATATCTCTTCCGCTCACTTTCATTCAAACTAAGTGATAACACTTTTTCATTATAAACCTTTTGAACTCTATTGTCCCAACGAATGTGGGGTATATCAACTTCATCATTTGTTATATCTTCGGTAGATTGCTCTGCAACATAGCTCTTCACCTACTCATATTTGTACAAAATAAGCATTGAATGGTGACCATTCTCTTTTTGCAGTCTGCCCTACCAGATTCATTTAATCTTCTTTGTCATATCTCTATTCTTTGATTTCTCATATAGAGACTAATCTTCGGGCATAGAGGCTCATCGAATTTCACAGTTCGCACTAACAGCTTCGTCCATTCTTATTCCTTGATTTATTTCATAATCATGTTTGCATACAAATACTTATCCATAAAATTCATACACAGAGGCTCGTCAACACATGTAAACAAAGAACATATACTCTCCTTTCGAAATAAATGACAACACATTTTCAGCAAACTCCCCCTTTGTTGTTGATAGCAACAACTTCATAAATTATGCTAGTCTATGCAAGTCTCCCCCTGTATTTTTTCTCTCCCCCTTTGACATCAATGGAAAATGGATTTTCTCCCCCTTACAATGTGCTCTTAATTTTCTCGTTTGTAGCCAACAACCTTCTTGTTTTTCTATAGCTCCCCCTGAGATTTTGGTTTCGCTAAGCTCCCAACAAATTTGAATTGAAGTTGTCAAACCTTAAGCATAAATGGGAATGACTACCATCTTCTGTCGGAGATACTCAAATGTATCTCTAGGAAATGGTTTTGTAAATATGTCTACAATTTGTTCCTTTGTTGGCACATATTCTAGTTTTACAACTTGGTTCTCAACCTATTCTCTCAAAAAATGGTACTTGATAGGTATGTGTTTTGTTTTTGAAGGCATGGCATGGTTCTTAGAAATTMTTATTGCATTGGTGTTATCACATAGTATAGAGATCGATTATTTGTAATCAATATAAATGTCTTGTAAGGTATGTTTCATCCAAAGAATTTGTGTGCAACASTTTGTTGCTGCAATATATTTAGCTTCTGTAGTTGAAAGAGAGATTGATGACTGYTTTTTTCTCAACCAGGAAACTAGGMAATTTCYTACAAATAATGAACCTCCACTTGTGCTTTTTCGGCCATCTACACATCCTACCCAATCAGCATTAGTGTATGCATTTAGGGTAAAATATTCACCTTTTGGATAGCACATTCCATAGTCCAAAGTACCCTTTAGATATCTGAATATTCTCTTGACTACTTGTACATGAGATTATTTTAGTGTAGATTGAAACCTTGCAATAATTCCACTTCCTACATCACATATGGCCTTGAATCCATTACATACAACAATATGACAATCATATACTTGTACAATTTTTGATCTGCTTCCATGGTTTCAACATTTTTGATGAGCTTGTATCCTGTGGTCATATGAGTGCTAACTGGTTTCAATCCTCCATTTTGAACTTCTTGAGCATTTCCTTAATGTAATTCATTTGAGATATAAATATACCTTTGTTTGATTGAAATATATGTAGTCCTAAGAAGAATGATAGATCTCCTAACATTGACATCTCGAATTCACTTTGCATCTCTTCAACAATTTTTTTTCTTAGCTTGTCAACATTAATTCCAAACATTTTATCATCCACATAGACAACAATTATTATCATGTTAAGAACCAAATACCAATATAGCATAGAAAAACCTCAGAAAAAGTACTCAACGCCTTGAAAAAGAGATAATTTCAGATAATAAGCCTCTTCGAGGGGGCAACCTCCTTTTACCCCACTTAAATGTTCAAGTACAAGATGATTCAAAATGAAAATGTCTCCTTGGTATATAT
>JASDQU010382318.1:0-11141 GCA_032191745.1 Picea mariana | reverse complement strand
ATAGGTTTTTTTTAATTAATTAAATTTTTAATAATTTAATTAATTAATTATTTTTTGAGCTAATGTTGTAAAAACTGGATCTTTGGGCTTTTGATAGGGGTATTTGTGCTCAGAAGAAATGGAATAACACCCCCTACACTCATAGACCAAGTTTCAGCTCAGTCGGACGAAGTTTACTATGTCTTTGTCCACTCAGAGTCAGTCTTAGTCAAAACAACGATTTTAATTGCTAAGGTGACATTATCAAAATGTCAAAAACATTGTATTTTTGAGTTAGTGAGTGAGTGTGATGATGGTAATGAGCAAGTTAGACCCTCCTAACCTACCCAAACCCATCCTAACCACTTTTCAACTTATTCTAACACCTTACCCACCTTTTACACTAAAAAATAATGCCCCCCTAGGGCAAGTGACGTTTTTCCTTGGTGGAAGTTGTTGTGACTTATTTGGGCCCCCCTCTCATTAGTTATGACTCCCTTTGACCCCCACATCACCTCCTAGGATGGTCCCACTCATTTTTTCTCATTAATTCCCCTCCATTCCTTCATTTTCACACTTTTTTTGCACCCTCCAAAAGAAGTTACGCCCCCCCTCTTCTAGAAACTCCACAAATGATTTTTTTTTAAATTATTTGAGATCTCTCATCTTCCTTGGCATCAATCCCAAGGCCTCTCACACCTCTTTGCTTGATCCCAACACCTCCTACTTTTTCTACACCATAGATCTAGCTTTCAAACCCTAGATGGTGTGCCCACTCATTGAGATTTGCTCATTTGATGTGGATTTGACACTTGTAGTTCATCCAAGTGCCTTCACTTTGCCTCTTGAGGTATAAGTATGACCCTTCCTCACCCTTTCTCCTCACCATTCTTTGAGCTAAAGTTATGCTATCGAATTCTTGCCATCTTTTTTGCTCTTGCCATCTTCCATTCACTCATTTCTCTTGAGATATTTGGAACAATTAGTTGCTTCAAGGCTCTCCCATTTTGGATGCAATAAGAAAAATATTTGGAGGATTTTGGACCAATTGAGATTAGTCTTGTTTGTCCACTACATATGAGGTGATCGCGTTCCTTTGCATTGTGTGGTTTCATTTGCTAGCATCTTGGGTAAATTAGTTTATTTGGGTAGGTCAAATAAACATTAGTGTTGATGATCTATGTATGTTGATTAGCTAGGGTTGTGAATTAGTTCATTATTGCTATTCTAATCATCATACTATGCTGTTTTGAACTAACATTGTGTTTAGTGTGCAGATTTGTCTCACAAGGTGTGGTTTGGGAGAGACTTTAGAGCAGTTTCCAGCCATAGCTTGCACAAACTCTTTGCCTTTTCTTTTGGATCTGATATATTGCTGTCATTTCACTTCATTTTCTGTAGCTAACACTCTCTTAGATAGGTCAAAATATCAAATTTATATTTCTGATTTTTGTATGTAAAAAATTTCTGTGTAAAAACAGAAATTTTTTGACAAGTTTGGTGTGTTTTGCAGCATTTCCAGCAAGCTTTTGCTTGCTGTTTTTTGCAGATTGTTACCAGATCCAAGGGGATATGCTGCCCAAAAACACCTAGAAGGCTTCCCCAACAACTACTCTTTGGTTGGGTAACATTTTCTCACTTCTCTCCTTCAAATTCCAAGTCTTCTTTCATATTTTTTTCATTCTTTTGGATCCATAATCTTGAACTAACATAGATTAGTTTATTTCATCTTTTAGTTAGTTTATTCTTTGCTTCATTCTAATAATTATTTTAGTTAGCAATAACCCTCTTTGGCCAAAAAAGGTAGGCTTGCCTCCACCTTGGCCATTGCAAGTGGTTTCTCCTTGTTCAAGTTTATTTCATTCTTTATTTCTAATCAGCTAAATGACCGGCACCTTGGGAGAGTAATCCCCAAAACCGCACGGCCTAAAGGAAACTAATCTTTATTTTGATGTCCTAATACTCATAATGTTTAACTAGTATGGATAATCGTCACACCTAATAGTTTCCTTTCATCAAGTTTTTTTTTATATGCTTATAATCTTATCTTGTTTTATGGTTTAATGGTTTATGGTCATTTCTAAATGCTAGATCTATTGGTATCATAAGTTATTTTACTTTCACTTACCTAAGCATATGATTATCTCATACATGATTTAAAGATCTTAATCATTCAACTTGTTAAATATTTCTTTCTTTTAATGCTTATATCTTTCATATGGTTTAACACTTAACATGTTTTGGTAATGGTAAATCTTTAAATCCTAAGTTGAATGTCTAAATGTGATGTAATGCTCATACATGCTTAATGTTCTTTTCATCTATTATGTGGCATAATCTCATGGTTTAAGGCATTTCATTTTCAGTTTCACACGTTAAGCAATCTCTACATTTAAGTTATCTTGTTTCATGGTTGATCTCTCACATACATAACTTAACTTTTTTTCAAGCAAGTTTTACTTTTCTGTTATATGTGGCAAGTTGTCCTTGCTTAAATCTCATATCTAATTTGCCAATATACATGTGGAATGGTTTATGATTAATTGCTACATCTATTGTATCATTTCCCTTATGTTTTAATGTGTTGATGCTCTTTCATTTTCACTCTTGCAACACATCTTTTATGAGCTTTTTCATTTCGGCCATACCCTTAAACGTCAAATTTTAAGTGCCTAAAACTTCTCTAAAAGTCACCCAACACACTAAAAGACCCACCCGCGGGTCATAAGAACACTTAGACAACATTTTAGGGGCTTTATTCAGCCATCTCCACCATCTAAAACGGGTTTGAGGAAAACAACGGAAGGAAGAGGCGGGGGACCGTTCTCGTGATTTCGTAGGGGAGATCCTTTCCAGGAAGTACTCTTACTGTCAGGGCTGACCTGGGAAGCTAGGGTGGGCCTCGCTGCCTTACTATCTTGAGCACCCGGCAGTTATTTGGCCAAGGGAGGAGGAAGTTCAAAGCACAAACATAGTTAGGGGGAGGGAACTAAAATTTAATAAATCCTTAAGAAACTCCTTAAACATTTAGTTGCATAGATCACCTTGGATGTGTTGAGGGAATTAGATGTATTGATAGGAACACACATTGGTGATAAGTTCATTGCTTTATTTATCTTTATTGCAACTTTATGGTTTACACTTTTATGTCTATGTGAGCAACTAAATTAAAGCATTGAATATCTTTTTTTGTTTGTTGTGGTGTGAATTAAAAAGGTGTTGAGTATCCCACTTGGGGAAGCATCACCTTCTTTGGTTCTTGAGTGATTTTATGGTGCCAGTGAAGGCGGTCCAATAGAGTAAGTGCTATTGGGGGATGCTTGGCTAATGTATTGTATCACTTACACTTCTTGTTGTATCTTGTTGTATCTTTGTATTTACTTGTATCTTGTGTAAACATTGTAACAATTGCAATTCTTTTGTAAGTAATTATAACCTTTGGTTTGGGGTAGTTTAACTTGTTGATATTGTAATACTTTTGTAATAAACCACTCTCAAACTTAGTTGACCCCATTGCCCAAACTTAGGCACTAGTCTTAGTTGACTTAGGGAAATGGCTGATTGACATCTAGATTAGACTTGCACTTTGCATTGCTGCCTTAGCATCTTTGGCTAGTTTTCCCTTTGGCCTTTAACAAATTAAAACTAACTCCTAGAACATTAAACACTAAAATCAATCTAGTAACTAGGGACTACCCCCCTTGGCTTCCCTAGGAGTAAGCCTAGAAGGAAGAGGTTCCATTCAAGGTGACAGTGTGGACTGAGAACCTAGACATTGTGACTCCGATGACACACTAAGTGAGCCGGACTTAGTTCACGTTAGCAATTGTGTATTAGGACAGCAACAGAGGGCACATAGCGCCAACGCTTCTTGATAGTATATAGGGGAGCACTACCTTCCAAAAATGATGTTTGAGTGGGTTTCTCAGTGGCAAAAGACTTGTACTCTTTGTTAAATCATTTCTCTTCTTCAAAACTAGTCTTTTGAGGTGTTTTAAGTGTCCTTGTGCTGTTGTTAGAGGCACGACATAGGCAGGATGAAAGTATGTTTTTTGTGACACTTGTGACCAAAATGTGACACTTGCGACATTGATAATGACGACACTAGGCCATCATCGTAATGAGTAATTTTGATGTATAACAGATTGCCCCCCAAAGTGCAAAGTTAGAAAACGTGAACTGATGACTGAAGTACTTTGTAGACTTTTTCAAGCAAGGGTATGGATGTAGATAAGTTGGAACAAGCTGCACACAACCATCAAACAAATATTATGACATGTTCCAAACCTAAGGCAGGCATACCTATGCTTGAGTGATAAAGAATTTTTCAGGTATGGCCACCATAGAATACACTACGGATCCATAATTATATTGACAAAAAGCTATAGCCACTGAAGATACAATGTGGATCTCTACTCCCATGACCTAAACTGATCGTAGCCATGAAGAATACACAGTGGATCTACGAGACGTCAAGACATAGCCACGACCAATACAAAGTGGATCTATGTAACAGTATATGTGTCAATGTTCAAAAGAAACTCCGTCGCAACCTAGGTGAAGTACATATAAGAGTGACGATTCAACCCAGGGTCTTCTTACCAATCCCGATGTAGTACGAATCTAACCATGCGAATAGATGTCCTGATGTTGAACATGGCATAAACCAATTGATTACCGGTCAATGAGGTGAACCATTAACAAGCGCGAGGGAGATCACCATTGATGTCAATGATTGTACTCTAGTACATTCCAATGAACGTGAATAGATGAGTTGAAGTCGAACATTCGTGGAATCATCCGAGTCAATGATGTAAACCTAATGTCGGATGCGAAGAGGCCTACCATTGAGGCATGCAGGTCCCAAGGCACTAACTGGTTTCTAAGTCTAGTTCCCAGATAATGTGCTGAAGTCGACAGAAACAAAATCGTCAAAGGAGGGCCTTGATGTATCCCCCATCAACAAAATGAAACGGACACAAAGATGTAATTGGTGGATCAAAAGAACATGGACTGACATGGGTATTGAAACAAGAAAATTGTGATAGTTGACTCTCGAGGCAGATACTTCCCTTGAACACTAAGGCACGATATCAAAAACTTAACATGGACCAAAACATGATAATGCAGTGGATATTGTGACTTTCATCAGGTGACCCAAAGGAGTAAGGAAACTCAGAGGATTGGTTCAATGCAGAGGTTCAGCAGATTAAAATGTGTGCAAAGACAAAGTGTCATGTTCAAGGGCGACTGTAAGGATTACTGGTAATGTTCTCAAAAAATGTTTGGCTTGCTTCCTTCAATTTTTTCCCCCATCTAGATAGATGCATACCTCTTTTTAATTTAACGAGCTCGAGGAGGGTAACACATGCTCGATATGACTCACCTTTGGTAAGTCCCTCTTCCTTTTCAATGAACTGGAAGAAGTAAGGGTTCGGTCCCATGTGGGGCCCTTCAATGTATGATTGTTTAACGAGTCCAGAGAAGGTAAACTCGGTGGTTTTTCATTTTTAGAGAGTCTGAAAATGACTTAAAGATTACTCCAATGGTGTCCTTTTTCGTAATGTTAGTCTTGCGAGGCCGAAAAAGAGATAAATTATCACTCGAAAGATACCCTTTCAAACCTTTTAACAAGTGGGAAAGGAAGCAAGATCACTCGACAATCTTTTCACATTTAGAGAGTCTGAAAAGAGCTTAAAGATGACTCCAGGGCGTTCCTTTTTCGTGTATCCACGCGGGTCCGAAAAAGAGATAAAAGTTTACCCGGCACATTCTTATGTTTTTAAGCTTGAGAACGAACTAAGACTATGCTCGTGAATGTGACAAGACAAAAAACGAACAAAACTGCTCTGAAACTTGCCAATAATATCAAAACTGCATTCCAGGGGATTAATAAGGCCTCCAAAATATTTTCAAAAACCCAAAAATAACTATACCTTAAGCAAAAATGAAATTTTATAAATAGTAATATAGAAAAAATGTCAATTACCATTTCATATGTGCAAAGAGTTGTAGCAGTGGAGAATTTGTGCTTTGGAGTCGAATCTTGCATCGCTCGGTGCCGGAGCTACGGTCAACCATTTTCCTCGTCGTTTGGACTAGGTTAGTGCTCTTCTTCCCTTCTTTCATTTGTACGGTTCGAATTTCGTTTTAAGGCAATGATTGGGTGTAAAAAATGATGCTCTAAGTCGTCTCAAGCGTCCGCAAAGGTTTGACCACCTCCAAAATTAATGGGGAAGTGTTGCCTATTCATTAAAATGCCTCTTCCAGTTGATGAGAGGTATGCCCTCGCACTGATGCTGTGTGGGATAGGGCGCTGCCCAAAACGTAATGGAAAAATGCCCAAAAATGGCCCACGCTTCCTCAAATCATGAGTGGTGGGCGTTTTGATTTTGAAACATCTTGGTGGCTATTGTGGGGCTGCGTGGGTGCATTGATGTGCATATGAAAGGGACGCTAGCCTCAAAGACAAAGAAAACATTTTTTTTTTTAATGTCTCAAAAAATTGTCGAAAACGTGATTGATGATCTTTGGTTGTTGATGATTGCAGGTAACTTTGAAAATAATCATGATCGAGTGGAAAGAAAGAGAGCACGAGCTTGATGATGTGGTCGCTTTGCAAAGTCCCCGAACATAGGCCGCATTGAGAGATTGCGGTCTCCTCAAGTTATTCAAAATGCAAAAGATGAAGAAAGAGATTCTTCTCGAATATATGATCGGGTTATGGAACATCGCGAAACAAGGGTTCCAAATTGGAATGAAAATTCTCACCATTGAGTTGGAATAAGTATACTTCCTGACCGACCTCTCAAAAAGAGGGGTTCTCGTAGTTTTATCTAGACAAAGGGTACTTCTTGCGCCTATGGAAGAGTATCTAGCAAACCATTGTGTCCCAGGAGCGAGACTAGTGGGAGGTAGAATCACAATCAAAGATATCAGGGATCTACCTCTTCGGTCCATTTTGTTTTCCATTGCGAGTATAGCAGGAAGTAATAGTACACACCTAGCTTCAAGATCATGGGTGGCCTATGGTTTGCAGTGTGTAGATCCAACACTGTTTAACTGGAGTGCAGGGTTCCTTCAGAATGTGAAGGAGCAGATTATGAGATGCGAAGCAGGGCAGCAAAAGCAGTTCAGATATGGTTCATTCCTGGTTTCGTTCTTCTTAGAACACATTCCTTAGATGCAACCTCAGATAACATTAGCAGTACAGCTAGTGGGAGAACCACGTATGGAGCGATGGACTAGTCTATCTCCAAGGCTAGTAGCAGAGTCAGAGTTCAAGTTCACCGGGGATTTCTTTGCTTGGCTAAGGTGCCAGTTTCTCTGGATAGAAGACTTCCCGTATGCTGAGGAAGTATGGACTTGGTTCTGCCGACAGGAGAGGATTGGGATGTGTCAGGTAAGAAACCAAAAATATCTTGTCAAGTGTTTTTTGATTTTTAAAATTTATATTATTTTTATGGGTACGTAGAAGAGTTTCTAACGAATGTATCGTTTTATCATGTAGACAAGGGAGTAGTACGTCCGGCCGAGATACCAGTACCGGGACGTCGCGGGGGTGCTCAGATTGCAGTAGATCCAGGAGTAGCAGTAGGAGGTGTCCAGGAGGTTGAAAGAAACCTCCAAGGCCTCACGATGGGTATCCCTCCTCTAAGGAGGCAGGAGGTGCCCCTACATCTACAGAGACACACCGTAGGATTATCTGAGAGTGTTAACTCTTTACTAAGGTGAGTGGCCTGCGCAGTGATATGCTACTCACAGCACAATGCAATGTAGGGAGATTAGAGTCTCCTTGATGATTGCATGACCTGTCTGACGATATTATATGGGTGTGAAGACCCAAAATTTTGCCCTTCTAAGTACTTTTTGATGTAATCAAAACATTTTCAGTCACGCCGTATATATATATACGTTTCCGAGTTTTTACAGTGCCAAATGATATGTAAATAATGATGTCTTTTATGTGATGTGTTTTAATTTACATGATGAAATGTGATGTGATTTATTTCCTTTATGAAAAATTATCTATGTGTGAGATACCTATCCATGATGTAATTAGCTAACAAATCCGAAATGGTATTGAGTTCTCTTGGAATGTGTCTGTATTCGATAAAATCAAACATTCATTCAAGGCGACGAACCCGTAAGTGGATACGTAGCAGGATAGGATTATGAATATCGTAGATATGATTAAGTTGAAAGACCATGAGTTACGATTCTAGGTTAATGATCATACGAGAAAAGCCTAGGGAGGAGGCTTCGGTTAAAAGTCCGATGACAACATGATATTTTTCCATGTTGTTAGTCGTCGATCCTAAGAAAATACCTCCGGAACTCACTAACTCGTCAGAGTGGTAAATGACCCAAGCTGCACAAGCAACGTTCTGGGTGTGTCAACTAGCGCCATTTGAAAACCCGACAAAAATAGGAAAGGAAGATGTCATATGTGCATGAAAACACAAGACACAGTATACGTGGCTAAGGAAAAAACTTGAGCATGCAAAAGAGAAAGACACACCAAACTAAAAATACAATAGTGTACAAAGCACACATGCTAGGTGATCTAAGCATAGTACTTATTAAGGTAAAGCCCATTCTAGGGCTCACCCAGGGAGATTCCGTCATAGTCGACTAACTCGTAGGCGCCTCTGTGTAAAACACGTTTCATGATGTAAGGACCATGCCACAGAGGTTCTAACTTGCCTGTCCCTAACTTGTCATGAGCCTAGTCGTAGACAAGGACTAGGTATCCTTCTGCAAAAGTATGAGGGTGGACAGATTTGTCGTATTCATTCTTGATCCACTTTTGATATGTCTCGTTAACGAGAGCAACATCATGACGTGTTTCATCCATCTTGGTTAGATGTAAGAAACGTTCTTCTTCAACAAAAGTATGGGGCAGGAGTTCTACTTTAAGTTTCAACGATGGAATCTCGCACTCGATTGGTAAAACAACTTCGATGCCATACACTAATTGGAAAGGAGTGAATCCAGCAGCAGTTTTCACCAAGGTCTGATAAGCCCAAAGAGCAGAGAAAAGTTGTAGATGCCAGGATGTCTTATTTACCCCTACCATACGTTGAATCATGGTTTTTAGGACTTTGTTGATAGCTTCAACTTGTCTATTTTCCTAAGGATAGTACGGGGATGAGTTCTCATGATGAAAACCCATCTTGGCATGCAACTCACTCATCATCTATATTTGAAAGTGTGAACCATGATTAGTGACAATGGATTGTGGGACACCAAAGCGAGTGATGATGTGGTTAAAAAATAAAAGAGCTGCAGTATAGCCATCATTTAGAAAGGTAGGCATAGCCTCAACCCATTTTGTAAAGTAATCGATGATGACGATTATATAACCATGCCCCCCAGCTGAGGTAGGCTTACACTTCATGAAATCAATACCCCATTTGGCAAAGGGGCCGATGGCAATAATGGGATGCAACGGAGCAGGGTGGGTTTGTGCCTTTTTGTTAAAAACTTAGCAGGGTGGGAATTTTTTGACTGCCTCAATACAATCTTTGAAAATCGAGGGCCAAAAGTAGCTGGCATGTAAAATCTTCTGAGTTGTAGCCATCCCAGAAAGGTGACCACCACAGGCTCCAAGGTGACAGTCATTTCGAACACGTTGAACGTCCTCATGAGTCAAACATCGTCGAAGGATAGTATCAATACCATGATGATACAAAGTGTCATCGATGATAAGGTAACGACGAGAATGGTGATGAATACATCGACGCTCTTCATGAGAAATATCAGGCTGAAAACGTTGGGTTTGGAGATAAAGGAGAATATGTCCATACCAAGGATCAGATGTGCTAATGAGGAACAAAGTTTCATCGGGGAGAGAATCTCTGGGTTCAGTATCTTCATCCGCATGGGGAAAGTCGCAGATAAGCTCCACAAACACCAAGGATTTTTTGGCTTTAGACTTAGCAAATTCAAGATCGAATTCCTGAAGGATGGCGATCCATTTAGAGTATTTTCCTCTAAGGACTTGACGTGTCAAAATATGATACATGGGGTTTGAGTCCACGATAACTGTGGTGGTGCGCAGCAAAATGTAGTGACGAAATATCTGGACGACGATGACGGCTGCTAGAGCCATCTTTTCAACATGTGAATATCAGAGCTCGGGACCAGATAGACTCTTGCTCATATAATATATCACGTGTTCCTCAACATTGAGGTCCTCTTGAACTAACACCATAGAAATAGTGGAAGTAGAGGCAACTAAGTAAAGGATATAATCCTTCGTATAATCTGGAGGATGCAACAAAGGTGTGTTGGTTAGTGCACTAGTACATATGACCAAATTTGACGGTTTTTCGTTGATATTGCCACACTTATCCATCGCAATTTCCATGAAAGCAGATTTTTTTTTTTTTCGTCGGAATAATTTCTTCGCTCTATCGACGATATAGGTGTGCGTGGAAGCATCGACGAAATTATCTCTCCACGTGTCACCACCTTCAAGTTCGGTTAACCCTATGCATCGTTTCAATTACGACAAAACCTCGTCGCAAGTACAATGAACAACTATGGCAATTATGTCGCAATTGCGACGAAAATTTATGACAAGTCAAACACTTACGACGCAGATGCTGTATGTGCGACGAAAAACTGTGGCAACTTGCAATGAATACCCGTGAAAGTAGTGATGACATTGATTCATCAAGACCAAAGTTATGATGAAGATGTTGTATGTGCGACGAAAACCTGTGGCAACTTGTGACGAAAGTTCGTCGCTATTGCCACGGTGGTAAAAATGCAATTTTTTTCCACCGAACTATCGTCGATATTGCGACGATGGCATTAAGTTTAAAAAAAAAAATATTACACGAGATATGGTATTACCATATTACATTGTAATATGGTAATGTCATATTACATTGTAATATGGTAATGCCATATTACAATGTAATATGGTATTACCATATTACATTGTAATATGGTAATGCCATATTACATTGTAATATGATAATGCCATATTACAATGTACTATGGTAATGCCATATTACATTACCATATTACATTGTAATATGTCATTACCATATTATATTACATGATAATATGGTAATGCCATATTAACCCACAATTAATTGCAAGCCAACATGAAGAAATTTGAGCTTGGAAAAGAATTATTGTTTTGTATG
>JASDQU010382315.1:0-11131 GCA_032191745.1 Picea mariana | reverse complement strand
CTTGGTGGCTTCAGAGGATTTCACATAAACTCCAATGGTGTTGCCGATACCTGCTAGTACTTCTTCCAGCCAAAACTCTTGTGGAAGGGAGTACAATCTGATCCATACCGGAGCGTGGGCGAAGTCCTCTTTCTCTGGACTAAATTTTTCTGTCCAAAATCTCAGAAAAAGGCCCGCCGAGTTATAGAAGTAAGGTCCCCCATCAAAGATCCTGTTGCGGTCTTCTGAGTTGTGGAAGATAATGGTGAAGAACCCTTTGGATCCCAATTGTAGGTCATAATGTCCTCTGGGCTTCCACCAGTACTGGATCCATTTGATTAAGTCTCTCTCAGAGGGCCATAGCCCGAGAAATTTTCCGACCAGAGCGTTATCGCGCATGTACTGTTTTTGTTCTTCTATGTGTGGAGAGCATACCAGATATTTTGGGGCCTGGGGGGCCTGTGGGATGCATTTTTCGGGGATCCAAGGGGCCGTCGCTTTGGCTGGGGCCGTCCCCTTGTCTAGATCAATATCCATATCGCGGTCTTTGAAGGTTCCCTCCTCTAAGAGGGTCGCGCGCAGATCAGGAGGGGTTTCAAACGAAGGTCTTTTCGTGCTCAGAGCAGCATCCTTGCCGTTGGTGACTTGGCTGTAGGTGGTTCTGGACGGCATCCCATCCTTAAGGTTTGGGGGCCCCTGTGGGGCGGCCATTCTTTGAGCGCAGTTCAGAGCGGCTGAAGGTTACGAAACCCTAGTTGCAGAGCCGGGTCGATAAACCGAAAAGAAAAAAAAAAAAAATACAAAATTTAAAAACAAGAAAAAAAACCCAAATAAATCTAAAAAAATAAAATTAAATAACAACATTTAATAGAAAAATAACTAACAAAATAGGTAAAAGGAAAAAAAAAATCTGAAGGGTTTCTGCAGGGTGATTTGGGTTAGGGTTTCCACAGTTCTGCTTAGTTAGTGTAGTTATTTTATTGTAGTCTACGTGGATTGCAGTGATGGTCCAGTCAGGTACACGGTGCAACTAACCGTTTACGTGGCTTGATGTCAGATCCAGTGGATCTCTCATGGGATGATGAAGATGACCTGTGGGCCAGAGAAGGACTTTTCCTAGCAAACAATACCTACAAACTCATGTACGAGTGCTTGCATCAGTCTTCAGAAGGGACAACAACATGTGCTATGATTTCGACACAACCTACGACGTGTTGTTGACAGTTGGCCTATGATCCAGGATGTGGAAGGGCACCTCGCCTAGATCACGTGAATGTCACATTCCAAGGGGAGGGTCGACTCATGGGAAACCTCCCTCGAGTAGACAGCGAGTGCGTACCTTCTAAAACCACTGAAAAACCTTGCCCAAGATTTAATGCTAAGACCCTTCTTGTGCAGAAACCTTCACAAAGAGTAGGAGGTGTTGGATGCAATATAGTTACTGGTAGTAATGTGCGATCTCACCATAAGTTAAAGAGTTGGAAGGTTAGCGAGACCAAGTTCAGCTGCGTCCTTGGGAAGGATATCGCTATGGACAGAGTTGCTAGTTTATCGGAAAAATCTTTTGTAGGTAAGTTTTATTACACCAAAATGACTAAGGTCTAGTTGACGGATTGGATTTTAGGTTTTTGGAAGCCCTTGGTAGGATATTTTCCTAGATTTAGCCTCCTTTACAATCATTAGATGATTTTTCATTTTATTTCTGAGGGTGATTTGTTGAGAGTTCTGAGCTCTCCTTGGATCATTGGTAGAGGTATATTAATGCTAAATCCATGGTACCCTAGTTTCAACCCCCTTTCCGAGCGTTTCAAGAAAATATTTTTATGGATGTTGTTGTCGGGTTTCCCAATCGAGTATTGGTCAGTAAATTTTTTTAAAGTTGTTTCCAAATCGGTCGGGAAATTTATCTATTTCGATGAGCACTCGCTACGCTGGAATAAAAAGTGACTCACTTGGGTTCTGGTGTAAATGGTTCTTGACAGAGGGTTACCAGACGCCATCGATATTTCTATTGGAGACACACTTCTCTATCAACCGATTGACTGCTGGTGGGAGCCCTTTCATTGTCACTCCTGCTGGAAACTAGGGCATCTCAAGGATTTTTGTCTGGATTCAATGGAACACAATTTCAACACAAAGCAACCAAAGACTCCTACGACCCTAGATGGAAGCTCCAGAACAGAGAAAATCGACCATGACTCCTTCATTGGTATTTTTCTAGAAGGAAGATTAAAACATTCGACGAATCAGGTGAAACTCCTTAACTGTTATGCACCTTATAGAGAAATCGATTTTTTATGGAAACCCTTATCATATTTTGGGTTACTGACCAAAGAGGTAATTATAGTAGGTGGCTATCTTAATTTCACTCTTTCCGCTAGGGAGGTGTGGGGAAATTTGGTTAGGAGTGATCCTCTTGAAGATTACTTTTCAAATATCCTAATTACTATGAGATTAGTGGATGTCCAACCGACCCAACTAGTACCGACATGGAGAAATGGTAGAGCTGGGTCAGCTGGTATTTCGAAAAGGTTAGACCGATTTCTTATTGACGAAAATATTCTTGGAAATCATAGAAAACTTCGGTCCTGGATCATTAAATCCTCCATTTCTGATCATAATATGATTTGCTTACAAATTGAAAAGACATCCCAGAAATTTGCCCCTCCTTTTAAATTCAACAGCTCCTAGATATCAGATCCAGGTTTCACTTCTATTGTTAGAGACACTTGGCAAGATATGAGAAGTTGGTCAGATATTTCTTCAATCCACCTGATGTGTTCAAAGTTGAAGCATTTCAAGAAAGCTATAATACACTGGAAGACAAATAAAAAGTTTCAAATACACACAGAGCTATATAACATTGAACAAAAATTGTCAAAAATCTTTGAGAATTGTCCCTCACAAGTCTTCATGCAGGAAGATTTGGATCTACTGAGGTCTCTCAAACAAAGGAAAGATTTAATTCTTACAGTAGAAGAATCCACTTGGAGGCTCAGGAGTCAATCAATTTGGATAGCGAAGGGGGACAAAAACACTAAATTTTTTCATAAATATGCCTCACAAAGAAGATGTCAAAATACTATATGGGATATAGCTGATGATGAGGGGAATCTGAAATCCTCAGAAAATGAGATTAAGGAGTTTGCTTATAAACATTTTAAAGCTCAGTATAGTGCGATTGATTCAGAAGACACTTGTAACCAAATCAATGTTTTCAAGGAAGTGCCTATATTCTTTAATGAAGCTGAGAGTGATGAGATTAGCAAATATGTCACTATCGAGGAAGTAAAGGAAATAGTTTGTAAAATTCCAAAAGATAAAATCCCTGGTCCTAATGGGTGGATGCAGAAATTTTTTCAGCCTTTTTTCGACATTATGGGAGAGGATTTGCATAAGGCTATGGAGGAATCTAGATGCATAGGAAATATTTCAAGAGCAATTAATGCTACTTTTTTCACTCTTATTCTCAAAGTGAGAAAGCCATAATCTTTTAATGATTTTTGGCCTATTTCCCTTTGTAACTTTGTTTATAAAGTAATTTCCAAAATCATTGCTTCCCGGATAAAAGACAAATTGGATTTAAGTATTTCCTTTGAACAATTTGGATTTCTTAAAGATAGATTGATATTTGATGTTGTGGGGATTGCTAAGGAATGCTTACACACTACCAAGAGTAAAAATCTAAGCACAGTTATTTTGAAGTTGGACTTAAAGAAGGCATATGACAAAGTGAGCTGGCAATTTCTTCGGTTATTGCTTTTTCATATTGGTTTAAAATGGGAGGTTACCCATTGGATCATGGCCTGTGTAACATCTGTTAATATGGAAGTACTCATAAAAGAAACTCCAACTAAGTTCTTCAAGAGCCATCGGGGCTTACGACAAGGCTGTCCTCTTTCCCCATTACTGTCCCTTTTGGTTTTCAAGTGTTTAAGAAGATTACTGAAAAAGGCTATGGAAGCAGGGTTGTTCCAGGCACTTCAAGTTTTTGTTGAGACTATCATCTCACATATTTTCTTTGTTGATGATGTACTCATTTTAGGTGTTGGCAAATATGATGAATTGATGGTTTTTAAAACTCTATTATATAATTTATGTCAAGCCTCTGGGATGGATGTAAATTATCATAAATCGTGCTTCCTTGCACAAAATATTGATCATAGTCTGGAGCAAAGATTGAAGGCAGCCTTCAATATACAAATTTTTTGCATTGATCAAGGTATGAAATACTTAGGTTTTTATTTAAAACCAAACAACTACAGTGTAGCTGACTAGAACTGGATGATACAAAAGGTTGAGAAGAGGACTGGAAATTGGACTTTCCATTGGCTCTCCTTGGGAGGCATGCTTATTCTAGCAAAATCTGTACTACAAAGTCTAACCATTTACTGGATTAGTCTTGTTAATATCCCATCATCCATTCTCCATAGAATCCAACAACTTATTTCTAATTTCATTTGGAAAGGAGCAAAAGAATTACAGGGTTCCACTTAACAAAATGACAAAATATTGATAGACCAAAAGAAATGGGTGGATGGGGCATTAGAATTTTTTTTTGGTTCACCCAATCCTTGGCTGCCAAGTATTTCTAGAGAGGATTATTTGGAAAAGGACTGTGGAATTTGATTCTAAACAAGAAATATTTAAAAGGTGTAGATTTAACTTCTTGGTTGCACAGAGAAGAGCGCAAGTACCCGATATCCTTTATCATCTGGAAGAATTTCATGTATTCCTTGCTTATCATTAAAAGGTGGTTGGCATGGTCGATTGGTTGTGGTAATTAGGTTATACTTGGGTATGATCCATTTATCAGATGTAATTCTTATTATAAACTCTCCGGTCCTTTACTCCAGAATTTAAACAGTTTAAATATTTTTTCCTTAGCACAGGAGGCTTTCCCAAATGATTATGGAACAAATCATTGTTGGCAAGAGGCCAATCAACCTGGATTGACAGGCGAACTGTTGACATAATGGAATGAATATCTTACAATGTTAAGGAGCAGTGGTATCTCACTAAATAACACAAGGGATAAGATTGTATGGTCATGGAACATAGCTACAAGTGCTATTACTGGAAATTTAGCTTATCAATCCATTACCTTCTTAAATATTTTGGATGAAAATAGATGGTGGTATAAGGTTATCTGGAAAGTAAACATTCCAAGTAAAATTATATGTTTTATGTGGCTATGCTTAAGGATTGTATACTTACTGGTGTAAATTTTAGGAAGAGAGGAGGTATTGGACCATCGGTTTGCAGTCTTTGTCTTAGAGACGAAGAGACAACCACTCATCTCTTTGTGAATTGTGTGACAACACAAAACATTTGGAAATATGTTCTGAATTACCTAAAGATATCAGAAGCTTGGAGATGTTCCTCTTTAGATGAAAATTTGATGCTCTGGTTTATTTAATACCCAAAGATGAGACATATTCCATTTTTGGTGATTTAGGGCATTTGGAAATACAAATATAAAATCTTATTTGAGAATTGGCACATATAGGAGTCCAGGACAGTCACTAAAATCCTCCTTTCAATCAAATAACACACTGGTATTTCCGAAGATGACAATTTCGAATTTATTCTCAGCCCAATTTTCTTTGATGATACTCCAATAGGGTTCTTTGATGGCGCAATTGTTGATGATTTCTGCGGCATTGGTATTTTCCTCAAAATCACTACAGACCACTTTTTCAGAGCTCATTTTGCTGGCAGTAATGGAAACAATATGAAAGAAAAATTATTGGGTTTATGGGGTCTTTTACTTTTTGCTTCTAGATTATCCATCAAAAAGTTGATGGTAGTTGGAGACTCAAAGGTGACTATTGAATGGATTAATGCCAAATCAAATATGAACCTGCTATATCTTAATTCATGGAAGGACAAGATCAAGAGATTAAAAGACAAATTTGATTCAATCAAATTTATGCATGTTCACAGGAAATTCAACTCAAAAGCAGACACTTTATCAAACAAGGCTTTGAAGCAACATATTGGATGGCTGTTTTATGAAGAAATTGTAGAAGGAGAAGTAGTCACAAGAGATAACTTCTACATATTTTAAAGACATAGCTCTATCGTTGGAAACAATTTTGTTATGATTTTGTAATTATCATAATATGTATTTTGTAGTCACTTCACAGTATGAAGGAATCATGAACATGAATAGAACTGACTATAGTCTTTTTGTATTATGACGACATCATTAAACTTATGATCCACATGTATTTGAAAGTTTCACTTGATTCATAATAGAATAATAGTGAAACTATTTTTTCAGCCTGAAAATAAAAAAGGGTAAAAAGAAAAATTAGATTAAAAAAAATAAAAAATAAAATGTTTAAGAAAATTTGGAAAAACTTTAAAAATAAAAATTCCAAAAATATCTAAAAAAATAATAATTAAATAACAAAATTTAAAAGAAAAATAACTAACAAAATAGATAAACAGAAAAATTAGATTAAAAAAATAAAAATAAAATGTGTAAGAAAATTTGAAAAAAACTTTAAAAATTAAATGTTTAAAAAAAATAAAAAATAAAAAATTTAAAACAAAATGTTAAAACCAACATTAAAAAATTAAAAATTAAAAATAGAAAAATAAAATTTAAACGAAGTTTAAATAAAAACCATTTTGGGGAGGGTGAATTCCCAAAGCACCCATCCCTCCACCCCCCGCCCATGCAAATGAAAACCTACTTTGATAATAATTATGACGCTAATCTCTCTTATGAACTCGTATATTTTAGGTTATACCTTCATTGTTCAACGACCCTTAAGATGGAGGCTATTAAAGGTATTCGGGTTCCTATATTACGATTTAAGAAGAACAGTTCATTGAGGCTTCCACATGAAACAATCTATGTCACTGTTTATTTTATTTCAATAGATTGAATGATTAATTATCATTTTGTTGTAATTCAAACCCTATCTTTAAATTATCCTTGAAAATGCTGTGTAAATTTTCGCCATCCATATATGCACAATTTGGAACTAAGATTTAATAAATTTCTCTATGATCATCATACAATCTATTTATAAATTTGAAAGACCAGTAATGTTTTACGTACATAATGTTAAATGGAAAGTAAGGTACTCCATAGAATATTATTATTTCTTAGATCTAGATCTAGATCTATGTTCTGTACAAAATAATTTGTTTCAAGTATTAATTGTTAATCTACATATGACTTCTATATGGTTTGCGTGAATGAAATTATTTGAATTTATATTAAAACTGTCTCTATAGAATACATTACTAACACAACAATATGGATATTAAGTGTAATAATTAAAAATAGAACCTGGAACATAGAAGGTGCAACCAATTTCCACCCATCCTTAGAATGGATCAGCCAAATCAGCCAAATCACCTGATCCAATCACCCCCAAGCTTGATCATGAATCCATAAAGGAGAAATGAGCTTCTTGTTTCAACAATATTTTTTTTGTATCCAGTGAATCCTTTCCTCCCACATGCTAAGGAGTGTTCTTCCTCCTCACACATGTGTATATCTTAATTTTCCTAGGTATTAGCCTTTTTCTAGCTCTTTTCCCTCCTTGGGAGTTTTCACAGCTTTGGAAATCCCTGATTTTCAAGGTGTGTCAATTACCAGAATTGACTTCTGGTACATGTATTTTCATGTCCACGGATATCTTCAACTTGTTCCCCAATCATGGATTCATGATCATCTCTTTTTAACTTGGTTGTTTCTTCTGTCTCGTTCATTAATTTAAATAAAAATCTTGTCTCTTACATTTTTCCAGTAACTAAGGACACTTGGCAAGTCAGTGTATTGCACAATAATTAAATTAACAACAGTCAAATTTACCCACTAATTCTACATTCAAACTTTTCCACTTGAGGAATTATTCAACATGATAATTACTTTATTTGAGGGGTATTACAATTTTGAACTTAAAAGGGTTAGGAATATTTATAAATGAAGACCTCATTCTAGAAGACCAATCAAAATTAAGAAAGCGAGTTCACAATGTAAAGCAAGCCAGGAAGGAAGGAAAATGAGCAATAATTAGGAATAAAAAAGTTGTTATCGGGGATGGAGACCTTAAAGATAATAATAAATAGGAATTGAGGACACTCTGGATCCTCTCATGGAACTCCCATTGTTTTCCATGGAACAAACAACCTCTATTAAGTTGTATCCTAAGTGAAATTGATATTATATTTCTAGTTGAAACTTGGGAGCATAAAGAATCTAAGTTCCCTAATATAGAAGGATTTGTTATGCAGCCAACATGGAACAATAAATCCTCTCCTAGAGGGATTCGAGGCATATCTTTCTACACAAAAACAAACATCTCTCCTCACATTTGGCTTCATAAGACCCTCTCAATCAACACATTTGAATGGAGATTTTTTATATTAATTCCAAGAATATTTATATAGAAATCTATTACTTAGCGCCCATCCATTCTTCTTTTATATATAAAAAAAACTATATAGATAAGAACTATCCCTACAAAAACTTAGAAAAAGATATTTACGGCCTAATAAATGAAGGTAGTATCTTCCTACTAGGATAATTTATTGCTAGAATTGCAACTAATCAAGCTATTATTCTAAGCAATGGTTCTAAACCTAATCCTCTATGGCTAGATGAGGACCCTATTTTCACTAACATGTACAAAAAAAACTCTAAAGACCTAACCAAGAATTTATTCGGTACCAAGCCTCAAGATCTAAATAATTTGAAATGGTCTAAAGAAGTGACCAAATTATAACCAGATGACTTGTATCCATGGGTTAGGCAGTACTTTTGTGGATTATGTGACATCTGGCTTCTCTATAAACAACCAAATAGTAAATTTTTACCTTTTATATGACCATGAGACTAAATTTGATCATAGAACTTTATCCCTAGCTCTGATCTTTTTCATGCACAAAATATCCATTCAAGAAAACTATGGTAACCAACGACACTTTCTTTTTGACAAAAATAAAGTTGTTGTTTTATTTAAGAACTTAAATGGTGAATTAAATATCATATCATATAAAAACAATATTGAATATGTCTATCATAATTTTATGACAACCCTCTCTACTTCCATTAACAAATTCTCTATTGTGGTGTTATGTAAAAGTAATAATAGAAAAATCGACACTTGGTATGGTAACGAGTCTAAAATTTCTAGAACTTAAAATATGATAAGATAAATAGATACAAAGCCTAGGTAATTAAAATGGGAAAAAGGATCTATGTAAATATAAAGCACGAGAAGCCTTTGCACCCATCTAAGCTAGATCCTAATATATTCTAGAAACAAATTCTGACTTGTAAAACTAAAGAAAATAATATGATTACCCTAAAGGACTAGAATGCCTACCTCAAAAATCTTTAAGAATCTCCTATTCTTGTGGAAAACATTCCAAATGTTTCTATAGAGGATGAAGTGCTTTCTATAGAAGACATAAATTTTGGGTTAATAAACTCACGAAAGGGAAAGCTAAGGACATCAAAGGATACCAATACGAAATATTAAAAATTGGAGGGGATATCGTCATCCCTCACATACACAAGATCTTCAATTTGGTAGCCAAGAAAGGCTTCCCTAAACCCTAGACTAAAAGCCTAATTATTCCTATCTTTAAAAGTGGGGATAAAATCAATCTCTCTAATTACAAGACCATTATGATTAGCCCCATATTAGTCAAGCTATATTGAAGTATTTTGGAAATGAAGATCAACATATGGCTTGAAATCAACAGAAAAAGTGTTAAAGGCCAAGATGGATTTAGAGGCTATCACTCAACCATGGACCATCATGTTACACTTAGGATAATTGCATAGGAGTATCACAATAATAAAACCAATCTTCTTTGTTGTTTCCTCGATTTTAGAGAATATTTTGACATAGTGCCTCAGACTAAACTTTGGAATAGGTTATAAGAGATAAAAGTTCATTTTGAGCTAAGAGATAATGTTATAAGGTTTTATGAGAGTTTTATTTCCATGCTTAGGAACACATAGGACTGGTTAGAAGCAATTAACTATAATATAGAAGTAAAGAAAGGTTGTCCCTTGTCCCCTACCCCCTTTGGAATATACATTGATAAGTTAGAATATTTTTTGGAAGATGCCAATTATACTGGACAAACTCTCACAATTACAATCATCATCCTTATTTTTTTCACCAATGATATTTCTTGATGCATCCCCCCTTCCCTCCAGGGATTTCTGCGACCTCCCGGTCTTTGATCTTCAAATTCCTTGAGCCGAATTAGCTCTTTGGGCCTTCAACATACCCTGAATAATGACACAGAGGTCCCTTTGATGTTACCTACAGGTTTGAATTACCCGCACCCCTACTCTCGGACCCTTTTGGAAACACCAATTTGTGAGTGTTATCTCTCGCGCCAAACTCCTTCTCCAATGTGACCATAACTATGACCGTGGGCTAGATCCTTTTGTGACTNTTTCGCGGGTCCTCCTAGATCCAACAGTCCAGTTATTCTTTGGCCTTTGCAACTTTGCAAAGATTCCTCTCACTCCACACAATATCCGAAACTCTATCTCCCGAATTATCCAACCCACTTCCACGTAATCTCCTCGCAGCCAACAACTAGGATTCACTTTGCAACTTCAATGGCCCCACTCTTTCAATACTTCGAAACACTCCGAACCACGAAGTGCCGAGAGAATTCCATGGATGCTCTCCATGCGACTCTCCCAGATCTGACGGTCTGGAATGATTTCACTCCCTCCTGGACGGATCTCGCTCATTGATTTTGTGAAACCTTTAAGGGAATCCTCCCTATTGAAGATTTCTCCTGCTATCTCTCCTGATCTTTTTCTTTCTTGAAAAATTTAAGTCCTCAAAGTGATTCTTAGACACTAAGTCTAATTTGACCATGTGCATGCCTTGCAATAGATTCCTTTACACTCCTCTGCAAATACACTTGAGCTACCCCTCCCGAGCTCTTGAGTCAACAGAATCTGTCACGCACTCCTTGCTGACAATATGCACTCTCTGCATACAAAGCCCCAAATTAACCTTCCTGGACGTGTTCCTCCTCAACACTCTGACCTCTTAGAATGACTCCTCCAATACTTAACCCAATATCGACTATGCGCACACTGTCGTTACTGAGAGGGGGGTGAATCAGTATCAAGTACACTTTAAAA
>JASDQU010382311.1:0-10074 GCA_032191745.1 Picea mariana | reverse complement strand
TCTCCTTTGACTCCATTAACCCAAGGCACTAGTCTAAGAACTCTTTTGAAGCTTGTTATGCCTTAAATTATTTCAAACTACCTTTAAATTGCAACCCTAACTAACCTAGCGTCTAACCCTAGCTAGTTTTGAAACTAACCCTAATAAGGTGACGTCCTGGCTGATTTTAACTTTTCTTTGGATAGAAAGGTGCGGCCTAGTCTCCTTATCATAACCGTGGAGTTTATTTGCCCTTTTGCTGGTTGAATTTGTCAAAACATCACTCCTTGGCTAGCTAACCTGCAGACAACAAAATTTATATAGGGCTAACGTCACACCCTTTTGATCTTTGCTTATACTTGCAACGTTGTGACATTTGGCAGCTCCTTTGATAGACATTGAGTTAATAATTGCATCCATAAGCTTATTGAAGAAAACGTTTCACTCTTTGTCATCATTTTGACCTATTGATTTAAGCTGACGTCACACCTATTGCAGCAACAATATAGGTGATGCAGCAACATTGTCTATATGAGCTGATATTTATTGCATTAATGATATGATACAAGGTTTTAATTGTTCACATTGAATGCTCTTGTCTCTTTATGCATTTATTGATGAAGTAATATAAATCTTTGACTTTGTTTAGCCATCATTGACTTCGTCAATAATAGCATTGATCATTTGCTTTGCTCATACATGTATTGGAGTATAGTCATTGATTTAATGAAGTACTAACCCACTGCAAGCACATATTCTAGTTTTCTTTGTCTTGTCTCGCAAACAGGTGCCATCCAGTGAAAGACTGCTTCTTGACTATCTCATACTTGGCTGTAATCTGTGAAAGGGGAGCCTATTATCTTGATCCATTATCCTTTAGCCCCTCATTAACCCAGATTACTTAGGGACGTCTCCCTTGGACTAGCCCTCCTAAATAGAAAGAGCCCCCCATCGAGGTGACAGTGGGTGGGGAAGCTTCTGTTACGCCGGTTTCAAAGCCTTGACTCAAGCTATCCAGCCCCTCCTACAAACCGTGCGATAACACATCTCATGACTCCATTAGCCCATGATTGATAGGCATTGGTTTCCTTCCATCTCTTTCCATTCCTTGTTTTTGTCCTTTGTTTCCCTATCTTGTCCCTATCCCATTCCTGTTTCCATCCCATTTCATATACTACAACAACCTTGTTTTGTTAAGGCTTACTAGTAAAAAAATCTCCTTGTGCCTCCAATATATAGCCTTAGCAATCCTATCCTTAGGGAAGGCCCCCCTTGAATTGGAGAAGGGCCAACCAAAAGTGAGAGGAAGAGCTACTGTGGTGACAGTGGGTGGCCTTCTTGAGTTGCAGAAGACTAGCTCCTTGATGCTTGGGACTTTTCATCATATGGGGGTGCTAGATTTTGTTGTAACACAATGCATGTGAAATTGGTAGTGAGACTTTGAGTTGCATGTGGAGCTTCCTATCTACTTGCTTGTGACATGCATACGATTTAATGGTACTGCTATTGTTAGCAGTTAGGGCTATAATGTTTTGCAAGTTGGATTTGATGGCATTTTCTTATTCCTTGGTGTCCTATGAATTTGATGATCTTATTTTTATGATATGTAGGGTGGTTTGCATAGTTAGATGTCAGTTTCAGTTACATTCATGATGTTATTCAAAGTGTTGGATGATGCCTCGGTTGAAAGTGAATTTTGATACATGCATGTTTATTTTTATTGTTCTATTTTAGCAGTGCCTAGTTTTAGGTGTTACTATTTTTGGAAAATGGCACCATGAAGGTATTTTGTTATCTTGAGCTCATTTGTAGAACTTTTTATTTTTAGTTAGTCTCTATTTTTAGCACTCATTGTTCGAGGCAATGTTATCTATAACAATGATCATGCATGAAATTGGTTTAGTGATAGAGCTTCATTTTTAGCGTTTCATGATTTTTAGGAAGGCACTATTATTTTTAGATGGAAGAGATATGTCTAGTACTAATGCAAAATCTATGGTTTCAATTGTTCTACATTCTAGTGATACTTTTATGATTTTGTAATGTCCCTTTCCCAGTGATGACTCCAAGAGGAGCGACTCAGTATACTGATTCTCGTAGGCTATAGTCAGGAGAAAAAGGGAATAAAAGAATTATTTAGTGTCATTTACCAGAAAAGCCTAAGTTGAAAGTGACACTAAGTAATAAAGTGGAAAAAGGTGATTAAGTGACTTAAAAGAATAATTAAAGATAAAACTTAGGAAAAGTCAATTAATTAAAGTGAACGTGGAAATAGATGAGAAACGGAGAAAAAAGTGTTTTAAGTGACTTAAATGATTATTAAGATAAAACTAAGGAAAAGTCACTTAATTAATCAAAGTGAATGTGAAATTAGAAGCAAAAAGGTGTTTTAAGTGACTTATGTGGTTATTAAGTCAAAACTTAGGGAAACGTCACTTAATTAAGAAAGTGAATGGGAAATTAGATGAGGAGGGGAGTATAAAAGAGAAAAGTCGATCTAATTCACCATTATGCATGGGTTGAGTTGCAAATTAGACCTCAGAGGAGAAGTCAGGCGACATTCTTCATGTTTTGTGGATTTCTAGAGGAAACCACCACCATTGATAGATTTTGGTGTTGCGAGACACACCCTAGTCCATCAGAAGAATCACCCAAATTCTTCATCAGGCTTCAGAGTACATGATTGGATCCTTCCTTAAGGATTCGCTTCATTTATAGGTCTAGGTTCAAGCAGATTC
The DNA here is from genome assembly GCA_032191745.1 of Picea mariana. Taxonomy (NCBI): domain Eukaryota; kingdom Viridiplantae; phylum Streptophyta; class Pinopsida; order Pinales; family Pinaceae; genus Picea; species Picea mariana. Next base: position 7,357 of record JASDQU010382311.1, on the reverse strand, counting down.
AGATCAAAGATATAGCGTGGATTTATCTTGGCAGTGTATTTGGGAGTGCATGTAGCGTATCTTTGGCCAGGAAGTAAGCTAAAGTTTGTTTTTGCACTCAGAAATTTTATTTATGTTCAGAATTTAATTCAGATCTGTTTGTCTTTTATTAAATGTGCCGTTCTAGTGAACAGAATTTAAAAGTAGATTTGTTTTCTCTATTTTTCCCTAATTCTAACAGCTCTGTCCACAGAGATAGAGCGAAGCTTATATATTTATAAACTCGGCACTCTTGCATTTTGAAAATAACAATATTTCATGAGTTTGCCGTTGGGATTTTTTGTTATGAATTAAAATTAAATAATCATGGCTGTAGCTTTTTTGTTGGCTTGTGGATGTTAGTAATTTGTTGAGAATGGGAAGCCAAGAGGTATCCATCATTACCACTTGATGGAACTTGATATGGACATTTGCTAAGTATGATAGAAGGCATTACACTCTTTATATCCAGCTTGAGTTTCAAACTACATTAGTGATTTGAAAATGATTTTATTGGACTTAAGCTTGTTGCGTTTTGTACCTTGGGAGGTGTTCCACATGTGCTTGTGACCTCCTTAGCACATGTGGGATGGACATTACACTTTGTACCTTGTACTTTTGTCTAATTTCACTTTGACTTTGTCTAAAGTGAAATTTAGTCATTTTTGGCCTAAAAGTGACTATTAATTCACGAAGGGGTGAATTAGAGACATAAAGTTGACTTAGGAAACTTAACCCAAAGTGGGTTATTGAATTAGATATTTATGGGGAGATCTCAACCATTGATTAGATGGGAGATGAGATGATCTCCACCATCCATATCTTAGGTTTCCTTATGCATGTCAAAGAGGGGCGCAAAGGGTGAAGGAGGGCGCATTATTCATTCTTCTTTTGTTCATTGTGAGAGGAGCTCTTGGAGGATGAGCATGAGGTCAGTTTTGTGAGGATGCTTGAGCTTGGGCACTAGCTTTCATGGAGGGAGGCTACTAGCTACTTGCCTTGTTTATTTATTGGAGAGGTTCTACTTCTGTGGAGGGCGCATTGCCATATTGGGGCGCATCAGTTGTAGGAGGACTTCCAGCCATCAACTTGCAGTGAGATCAGTTGTAGAGGGAGGCCATTCAATAGAGCTTCATTCCTGTGGAGGGGTTTCCAGATTTGAGCTCACAGTTTACAGTTGGAGCAGTTTCAGTGGTTTTGCCAGCTTGTATGTGGGGCGCACCTTCCTAGGGTGCACTTAGTGACTTTGGGATTGTATATCAGCTCAGTTTGGGCTGCTATTGTATCAGGTTCTTTCATATATTGTACTTGCTGTATTCCATCTTCTGCTTTCCTCATATATACATATATATCTCAAACTGGTTTTCCCCGGGGGGGTTTTATCCAGGGTCATGTTGACCAAAAATACTTGTGTACACAAATGCATGTATTAGTCTCTTAGATCTCTTCATTTTCAGCTGTAAATATCTATAGGTGTGTTATATTTATTTTGGTATGCATGTGTTAACATCTGGTCACTAAAACTACATGCTAGAGCACCGAAAATCGCAAGTATAACCGTAAGATATCAACAAGAAACACTTGGACTGTTGGCTGTTATAAAACAACAACATATACTACATTTGGCAGTTAAAACTTAGAGCCTAACTGTGGTCAAAGACAGACCCAGTAGGCAAGCTGATAGGACCTGTAAAATCTTCATGGTATCAGAGCGGAGGTGGCTGAAATTTTGAGCAGTTGGGACAGCATTTTGTTGGCTGTCATATACATCTTATTGGCAGATTTTTGAGGACAGCCATTGACTCATTCGGTGGTTGTTAAAGGGCAGATTTTTGCAGAGGACAATTTGGCAATTTGGGACACTTTTCCATCAGTGTCTTTTCACACCTACGCAGTAGGAGTAAGGCTGATTTGTTTTGACCTCTTTTCACACCTATCTTGTTAGGAGTGAGGTCAGATTACACTTGTCTCTTTTCACACCTATGTTGACAGGAGTGAGACAGTGTTTTCCTTGGCAATGTGAGCATCAGTTGGGGATTGCAGTTTGGCAAAGATGTCAGCATCTCAGATGTGAGTTGAGGACAGGCTAGTAGGGGCTAGCAATTGGTCGCCTTGGAAGGAAAGGATGATCTTCGTCTTAGAGGACCTCGAGCTATGGGATATAGTCGAGGCAACTGTTTCCCCCATTCCTGTCACTGTTCTCGTCTTGGTGGCAGAGTTCAGGAAAATGAACAACAAGGCGAAGAGGACTATTTGTGACGCAGTTCGTGATCATATCATACCTCATTTGACGGGAAAGACTTGTGCATACGAGATGTGGGTATCTCTGTGCAAGTTGTATGAGAGCTCCAATGAGAACCGAAAGATGGTTCTTCATGACCGACTTAGGGGCATTCGCATGCTCAAGGATGAGTCGGTAACTTCATTCCTTGGTCGTTATACTCAAATCAGAGACGAGCTTGGAGCTGTCGGAGAGGTTGTTGACCCTAAATCTTTGGTGAGGCAAGCTATGAATAGCTTCACCAAACCGTGGGGTCCATTTGTACGTGGCATAGTTGCCAGGGAGGTCATGCCTACATGGGAGAGGATGTGGGATGACATCGTGCAGGAGGAGATTAGGCTTGCAGCCGAGGCTTCTGGACAGCGGAAACAACAATAGCAACAGATTGGTCAAGGTGAGGAGGATCTTGCTCTTTGGACAAAGGGCAAGAAGAAGGCTGACCGAGGGGGGGGCCGACAAGGTCCCAAGTTTGGGGGCCAACCACAATGGAGTGGAGGAGGAGAGAGCAGCAGTGGTCAGGGCAGTGGTCAGAAAAGAGATATGAGCAAAGTGAAGTGCTTTGTTTGTAAGAAGTTCGGGCAGTATGCTGGACAGTGTCCGAACAGGAAGAAGAAGAAGGATGGTACAACAACTACAACAGAGGAGGCAGATTTTCAGACACAGTTTTAGAGAGAGTGTGCTTTCCTCATATGCTGCACTTCAGTTGAGACGACACCCAGTATCTGGTATATAGACAGCGGAGCTTCGAGCCACATGACTGGAGTTCGAGAGCATTTTTCTGATCTCAGAGACACCGAGGTCAGGATAGAGATTTCTCTTGGAGATGACAGAGTGGTCAGAGTTGCTGGGATTGGCACAGTTACCTTTCAGAGAGATAGCTTGCCACCTATATCGTTCACGAATGTTCTTTATGTCCCTGGGACGAAGAAGAATTTGATTTCAGTTTCCACCCTCAAGATAGAGGTCTTGAGGTGAAATTCAGAGGCACCGAGGTACTGATTCATCCTCGGGGGTCTTCACTAGCCTCAAGACAGGTGATTGGAGTGAGGGATAGGAAACTGTTCAGATTGCTTTTTTAGCCACTTTATGCATTGACAGCGAGTAGCGACAACAACAGACAATTATGTGAGTTATGGCATCGTAGGATGGCCCACCTACATCATGGGGCTCTTGGAGGACTGAGAGAGGTTGTGACCGGAGTGCCACAGATCATCATAGAGCATCAGGATGTTTGCAAAGGGTGTGCGCTTGGTAAGTTTACCAAGGCATCGTTCCCCAGTAGTGACACCAGGTCAGCTGGGATACTGGATTTAGTACACACAGATGTGTGTGGGCCCATGACTCGGAGGTCCTTGAGTGGCTGTGAGTACTATCTCACATTTATTGATGACTACTCAAAGAAGACTTGGATCTATTTCCTGAAGGCCAAGAGTGAGGTCTTCACACGGTTCCAAGAGTTCAGAGCTCTTGTGGTGAACCAGTCGAGAAAGAGGATCAAAGTCTTACGGTCGGATAACGGGGGAGGGTATTCTTCAAGACAGTTTATAGACTTCTGTGCACAACATGGCATCAGGAGACAGATGACCGTACCTTACAACCCCCAGCAGAACGAGGTTGCCGAGAGGAAGAATCGGGCCATTACCGGTGCAGCGAGATCCATGCTGCATGATCAGAGTTTGCTTTTGTACTTGTGGGCAGAGGCATGTGCTACTGCAGTTTACCTGCAAAACAGGAGCCCCCATAGGATTTTGGGGAAGATGACTCCTGAGGAGGCCTTCACTGGTAGGAGGCTCGATGTTGAGCACATCAGGATCTTTGGGTGTTTGACTTTCCTTCATGTCCCCTCGGAGAGAAGGACAAAGCTAGAGCCCACAACCCATCAGGGGATTCTAGTTGGATACTTAGAGGTGTCGAAAGCCTATCGCATTTACATTCCGCCACTTAGGAGAGTGGTGGTGAGCAGAGATGTTAGATTTGAGGAGGATAGGGTTTTTGCGAGATCTCTTGAGTCTAGAGTTGGAGTTGAGAATGATGCAGAGTTGTCGATTGCAGTCTCAGAGGGAGCACAACCTCAGTCGTCAGGTACACTAGTATCGGGGGTGACAAGGTCACCATGCACAGCTTCAGGATCACAGTCAGAGCATGTTCAGTCAAATGGGGCACAGACTTCAGAGGGAGCACAAACTTCAGGATCTCAGAGTGTTGAGATGAGTCCTGAGGCAGTTACTCTTGGACAAAGTGACCTTACTTGTCCGTTGACAACTTTAGGGAAGAGGACACCTAGATGGTTTCAGGAGACCCTGAAGGAGTTCAAGGAAAATGTAGGGGATCCCAAGAACCAGATCAGAGAGAGCAGGCCACCAATCAGATTGGGAGCATATTTGGCACTAGTGATGAGTATCAGGGATACTGAGCCACAGGCTTTTGCGCAGGCAGTGGACCGTCAGGTCTGGAGAGAGGCCATGGTAGAGGAGTATGACTCCATTGTGCGCAATGATGTCTGGGATGTGGTTCCGAGGCCAGTGGGGAAGTCAGTTGTGACTTCCAGGTGGTTGTACAAGACTAAGATTGCTGCAAATGGCAGCGTGGAGAAACACAAGGCCCGTTTTGTGGCGCGAGGCTTCTCACAGATTGAGGGAGTCGATTATGACGAGACTTTCGCACCAGTTGCGAGATACACTTCTATCAGGACTATCATTGCCATAGCAACAGAGATGGGTTGGCGCATTCATCAGATGGATGTGAAAACCGCATTTTTGAATGGCTTTATTGTGGAGGAGGTGTACATAGAGCAACCACAGGGGTTTGAGGTGAGTGACAGGGAGACTCACGTGTGTTTTCTGAGGAACACACTATATGGTATGAAGCAAGCTCCCCGAGCTTGGTATTCACGCATTGATACTTATTTGCTTCAGATGGGCTTTGAGAAGAGCGATGCTGATCCAAACCTCTATTTCATCATTAGGGGTGAGGACACGCTCATTCTCATTTTGTATGTGGATGATTTATTCATCACTGGAGCCGAGGATCTCATAGTTGAGTGCAAGCTGGGACTTGCATCAGAGTTTGAGATGAGTGATATCAGATTGATGCACTACTTTCTGGGTATGGAGGTATGGCAGGAGGAGGGTCACATATTTCTCGAGTAGGGGAAGTATGCAACAAATATTTTGAGCAAGTTTCAGATGGAGGACCGCAGACCCATGTCTACACCTATGATCACCAACTGGAAGAATCTTAGTGCTTCAGATAGCCAGTTGGTGGATGCCACAGTATACAGGTAGTTGATCAGTTCACTCATGTATTTGGTTAACACCAGACCAGATATATGTTTTGCCGTGAACACTCTCAGTTAGTACATGGTTGAGCCGAGGAGTGTTCACATGGTTGGGGCAAAACACGTCTTGAGATATGTTGCCGGGACAGTGGACTATGGCCTAGACTATGTCAGGGGAGATGGAGTCAGTTTGGTTGGCTACACAGATTCAGACTGGGCAGGATGTGCTGTTGACACGAAAAGCACCTCAGGGTGCTACTTCAGTTTGGGGTCAGGACTTGTTTCCTGGTTCAGTCGGAAGCAGAAGTTAGCTGCTTTGAGTTCGGCCGAGGCAGAGTATATGGCGGCCAGTCAGGCCAGTTGCGAGGCCATTTGGCTTCGTAAGATTCTGGTTGGTTTATTTGGTCAGGAGATGTCACTGACTGTCATTCACTGTGATAATCAGAGTTGCATAAAACTCTCTGAGAATCCAATGTTTCATGACCAGTCGAAGCATATTGAGATCAGGTACCACTTCATTCGTGACTGGGTTCAGAGAGGGACAATTCAGTTGCAGTATGTATCTACAGATGACCAGGTTGCAGATATTCTCACCAAGGCCCTGCCACGGGGCAAGCATGTCTATTTCAGAGACAAGATGGGCTTTGTGAGGAACACCTTCCTCGGTAAAAGGGAGTGTTGAGTTTTGTACCTTGGGAGGTGTTCCCCATGTGCTTGTGACCTCCTTAGCACATGTGGGATGGACATTACACTTTGTACCTTGTACTTTTGTCTAATTTCACTTTGACTTTGTCTAAAGTGAAATTTAGTCATTTTTGGTCTAAAAGTGACTATTAATTCACAAAGGGGTGAATTAGAGACATAAAGTTGACTTAGGAAACTTAACCCAAAGTGGGTTATTGATTTAGATATTTATGGGGAGATCTCAACCATTGATTAGATGGGAGATGAGATGATCTCCACCATCTATATCTTAGGTTTGCTAATGCATGTCAAAGAGGGGCGCAAAGGGTGAAGGAGGGTGCATTATTCATTCTTCTTTTGTTCATTGTGAGAGGAGCTCATGGAGGATGAGCATGAGGTCAGTTTTGTGAGGATGCTTGAGCTTGGGTGCTAGCTTTCATGGAGGGAGGCTACTAGCTACTTGCCTTGTTTATTTACTGGAGAGGTTCTACTTCTGTGGAGGGCGCATTGCTAGATTGGGGCGCATCAGTTGTAGGAGGACTTCTAGCCATCGGATTGCAGTGAGATCAGTTGTAGAGGGATGCCATTCAGCAGAGCTTCATTCATGTGGAGGAGTTTCCAGATCTGAGCTCACAGTTTGCAGTTGGAGCAATTTCAGTGGTTTTGCCAGCTTGTATGTGGGGCGCACCTTCCTAGGGCACACTTAGTGACTTTGGGCTTGTATATCAGCTCATTTTGGGCTGCTATTGTATCAGGTTCTTTCATATATTGTTCTTTCATATCATAAATTGCCAATACAATGTCAAGAGATAACTCAAACCAATACAGATAGTCCTCTCCAAAAGATGCGCCACTCTTCTCCCTCTCTCCAATTGGTAAGTTGCAGCTTGCCTCTTAGAAAATGAGCAAGTGTGTTGTGTGATAAAGTGAGGCGCTAGCCTCTCTATATATACAAGACTGGCACGTGTGAAGGGTCTTCACTGGCAGGGCCAACCTCTCACTCTGGGTGGGTAAACCCACCTTTATTATATTTCTGGGTCTCAATGATAACTGCTGGGGCCGACTTCTTATTCTGTCTGTTGACCAATCCGCAAAAG
>JASDQU010382308.1:4958-15344 GCA_032191745.1 Picea mariana | reverse complement strand
GTCCCGAAGATGATTTTCAGAATCAGGGTCGGCATTCTTTAGCTCGTACTCCAGCAATTCGAAAATTTGAGTCCATGATTTGATGGAGTTTATGGCGTGTGGAGTAGTATCAAAGATAATATCACCTTCTTGTGTGTCTTTGTTTTTCTTCGGTGCCTTTTTAGGTGCCATGGCTTTGCGTTTGACTTGAAAACCTGTCACAGAAAGTGGATGAATAAGCTCAACTTAAAATGAAAATACAGGCGTTCAAACGTTTACTTAGAATATATTTTAAAAATGACGAGATTTGCACAACTGTCACGAAATTAAATCTCTTAATACAAAAGATATTTTACCGAGATACGCTTTTAATGTTCGTACTTAGGCGCTCTCGATTTTTTCAAATAAAATGAGAAACTTACTTAATCAGAAAACGAAGCATTAATGAACACTTAAAGAATGATTACCTTTAAACCTGTTTTAGAAAGAAGATTTATTAGTGTTAATTATAGATTAAATCTGAAAACATCACTTTTCAGGGTTTCGTAAATCTTGATGTCGAAAGGTATGTCGTCGAAAAAGCTCGATCATCGAAATCGCGAAATCGCGATGTTTTAATTAAGGCTTAAACATTTTTTATTACATTAATTAATTGAGATTAGATGCTATCGGGATTTCGGAAATCCTGATGTCGATAAGTATGTTACCAATGAAGTCTGATCCCCGAAATCGCGACGGTTTGCCCTTTTTTAAACCGGACTTAATTCATTTTAATTAACTTACTAATTACAATTTAGACCAAAGAAAAATAGTTTGATTTAAAGTGAACTGTGGATCGGGGTTTCGGAAATCGAGATTTTGGGAAACATGATGACAAGAGACGCGCTCTCAGAGAATCGCGAATCCTGAAATCGCGACATAATTATGTTAACCTTTAACCTTTCTTAGAAGAGATTAAACTAATTCATTTTTTAAATTAAGGTTCCAATGTTTCGGGAAATCGGGGATCGGGGTTTCGTGATTCAATTTGCATCAAACATTTGTTTACAAAAAACCCCGAATCCTGATTTCTTTAACATTTAAATTAAAAAATCACAAATTTTAAAATTACAACCCATTTTAAATAATTTTTCGAAAGAGCGTTGGAAAAAAATTATATTTTTGTAATTTTTTTTTCGTTCGTTATCCAAAAATAATCGATAAAAAGGTCTCGCGAATTTAGAAATCACAAAATTCTAATTTTAGGAAAGACGAAACCTTAAGAACACAAAAAATAAAAATCTGGGCCTTAAGGATAAAAGATTTTAAGATCTGTTTCAACACATGTGACATTGCCGAATGGTACTGTTCATCACATTCGCAATGTGGTGTATGTGCCAGGAATAAAGAAAAATTTGATCTCTGTGTCCACCATTACAGATCAGAACGTGAAGGTTGAATTCTTCAAGAATTATTGCATAGTGAAGGATCTGCTGGACCACTTCCAAACTGTTGCAACGGAAGTCAGAGCAGGAGGTCTATACAAACTTGATGTTACCAACAAAGCACATCATGCACTGACTTCTGCAACTATGCCAACAGAGATTCTTTGGCATCAAAGGTATGGACACATCAATCATCTTGATTTATTGTTATTACAGAAAAATAATATGGTTGAAGGACTTCCCATGTTAAAGAATGAGAAGGTTGCTTGTGATGGATGTGCATTAGGAAAGATGCACAGAGATGAATTCCCCTCTAATCCTGATAAGAAAAAGAGAGATGTGTTAGATCTTGTGCATACTGATGTTTGTGGGCCTATGTAGACTAGGTCTTTAGGAGGTGCATTTTACTTTCTGCTATGTATTGATGATTGCACAAGATACACATGGGTTTACTTCCATAGACGAAAAAGTGATGTTTTCGAGTACTTTAAGGAATTTAGAACCATGGTGGAAAAGCAGACAGGAAAATCCATCAAAATCCTCCATTCAGATCAAGGGGGAGAGTATAAATCAGGGGACTTCAACAAATATTGCAAAGATAATGGAATAATACAACAGTTTGAAGTACCTGTCACTCCACAACAAAACGGAGTCGCTAAAAGGAAAAATAGAACTCTGGCAGAGTGTACATGCAGTATGATGAAAGGTAAGAATCTCTCAAATGCATTTTGGGTTGAAGCCATAAATACTACAGTTTATTTAAAGAATAGAACTCCAACAAGGTGTCTTGATAAAGTTATTCCTTTCGAAGCCTTGAATGGTTCCAACCCTGCAGTTCATAATTTGAAAGTATTTAGGTGTAAGGTTTTTTCTCATATTCCAAAGGAGAATAGGAGGAAATTGGATGCTAAAGCCATTAAATGTATTTTCATTGGGTATTGTTCTGAATTTAAAGCATACACACTATTTGATCCTGCTACTCACAAAGTATTTGCAAGTAGAGATGTACTTTTCCATGAGCACGAAGCAGGAAATCATGATGACAACAGTCATGAGGAATGGCAGAGACTTCTTGATGAAGGAGTTAAAGAAGAGCAGCAACAACAACAACCAACACAACAGCATCCATCCTCGCAGCGAAAATGACAATAGCAGCAAGAAGGACTCAGTGATATGGACAATTCAAGCAATCACAGTTCACCTAGAGGTGAAGACAGATCTTCGCAAAGTGGGGAGGAAGATAATCAGTTGAGAAAAATTCAAGACAGATTCGGATTTCTGAGAGGTATAAAGACTATGCCCGAATGAGTAGCATTTCAAATGTCATAGAACCCATGAGTTTTGATGAAGCTAATGAACATGATGAATGGTGAAATGCAATGGAGGAGGAATATGAATCTATAATGAAAAACAATACTTGGGAATTGACTGAATTGCCTAAACATAAGAAGCCCATTAGATGCAAATGGATATACAAACCCAAGTTTAAATCACATGGTAGTATAGATAAGTATAAGGCTAGACTGGTGGAAAAGGGGTATTCACAAACATAAGGTATTGATTATGCTGAAACATTTGCACCAATAGCTAAATTGAATACTATCAGAATGTTAATTGCTTTAGCTACAAAGTACCATTGGAAGCTGCATTAGTTAGATGTTAAATCTGCATTTTTGAATGGTGAGTTAAAGGAATAGGTTTACCTTACTCAACCTGAAGGGTTTGTTGAAAAGGGGCAAGAACACTTAGTGTGTAAGTTAAAGAAAGCATTGTATGGACTAAAACAGACACCGAGGTCATGGTATGAAAAGATAGACTCTTTCTTTCTTCAACGAGGTTTTATGAGGAGCAAAAGTGATCCAAATCTGTATACCAAATTTGATGAACAATGGTATATAGTATTGATTTCATTATATGTTGACAATTTAATAATTACAGGAAATGAAGAGAAGTTAATTGATGAAATCAAGGAGCAGTTATCAAAGGTATTTGAAATGAAAGATCTTGGTGAGTTACATTACTACCTAGGTCTTGCAGTTTGGAGAAATGCAGGCCAAACTTTTGTTTGTCAGAGTAAGTATATCAGAGAAATACTTAAGAGATTTAAAATGAATTAGTGTAAGTCTTCCACTGTTCCCATGCAGCAGAATGTGAAAATTTCTTGTGATGATGGTTCAAAGGAGGTGAATGGCACTGTGTATAGATAGATGGTGGGTAGTCTAAATTATCTCACCACAACCAGACTTGATATTTCATATTCTGTGAGTGTGTTAAGTCAGTTCATGGAGAAACCTCATGAAAGCCATTGGAATGTAGCAAAGGCAGTACTCAGGTATCTAAAATGTACACTTGATTGTGGTATTAAATATACTGATGCATCTGATGTTGAGTTGACAGGTTATTCAGATTCTAATTGGGCTAGCAATCTGGATGATCGAAGATCAACCACTGGATATGCGTTCAGCATTGGATCTGAGGTTGTTTCATGGAGTAGTAAAAAGAATCCTACTATATCTTTGTCTTCCACTGAAGCATAATATAAAGCCTTGTGTGCAGCAACTTGTGAAGTTGTTTGGTTAAGAAGACTTCTTCAAGATGTTGGAGAAGAATGAAAGGAACCTATGATGATCAGATGTGATAATCAATGTTCAATCAATATTGTGAAGAATCGGATTTTTCATGCAAGGACAAAGCATGTTGAAGCTCAGTATCATTTTGTTCGAGAAAAGTTGCAATCAAATGAAATAGCTCTTATGTATTGTAATACTAGTGAAAATGTTGCTAATATTTTCACTAAGCCTTTTGGAAAGATTAAATTTGAGTTGTTTAGGGAGATGTTAGGTGTATAAGTCAATTCATTCTCCATTACGGTGGAGACTTGGAAATAATGGAGAAAGCACTAATTGTAAGCACTAGTTATAAGCTTCAGTTGTGAGAGTCAGTTGTAGGCGTGTTAAGAATCAGTTCTTAGTTAAGAGTCTAGTTGTCTTTGGTTTGCATGTAACTGACTCGGTCGAATATTTTCCTATATAAGGATGTAATCCATCTTCATTGAATAATATAGAAGTGAGCATAGCCTCACCGTGTGTTTGTTCTACATATTTTATCTACTTGGGGTTTGCTTCTAGAAGTTTTTGTGCAAAAGGCGGCTGAGGCTTTGCTTGTCTCAGTTATTTTGTTGAGGAAGATTAATGGCCATGGAGACAATGGTTTTGAGAAATTTGACTGGGAGATAAAGGTTTTGGTCACATTTGTAAAGACTGTCATACTAGTGTATGTAAAAAGTCCTTTCTATTTGTAAAAGGGTCACATATACAAAAGTGTTTGGAATGGTCATGTGGGGTTGAGGTTTAGAGAAAATTGAGTCAAGGTCAAGGTCAAGGTCAAGTGAATGAATTTAAAAGCTTTGTGAAAATGAGTTTTGAAATGTAAAGTCATTAATGTCAAGAAGAATCAAACTGAGTGCTAGTTAAAGTTAAAATGAAACTCTGTTAAGTTGAGTCCAAATCAAATTTTAGTGATGTAAGATCATGGCAAGTGGTGCGTCAATTAAGTTTGTCAATCCATTGTCATAGGTTGTCTTGTTGGATCTTGATCAACTCCAACAAGAAACATATCCATAAAGTATATTGAAAGAAAAAAAACAAGATGCAAGAAGTAGTGTAAAACATAAAAGAGAGACTCATGATGTAGAAGACAAAGAGTGATAGAAGACAAAAAAAAAATGGATGGTGAAAGACAAGGAAGAAAGAAGAGGTAAAGAACAAAGAAGACTCCAAATGAAGTTATGTAATGCTCAATGATGAGATGTAAATGTGCATATGTAATGGGCTTGTAATTTGTTGGGCATTTAGTAAAGAATGATGAATTTTTGTACYTGAAATGAAATGATRCATATATGATRTAAGGGGTGCATGATCAKTAGTACCCGACACCCAAGAGGTTKTTTGGTCCAATGTTGTAAAGCTTAGCCATAGGCAAGGCAAGCTATATTCCCCAGGTGTTGTAAAGTTTAGCCATAGGCAAGGCAAGTTATCATGTAGCATGTATCYCTCTTAGGCATAAAGAGTGGATGTGACATCAAGCTGTGGAATTAACCACTAGGTAGGTAGGAGGGTGGTAAGGTGTACTCGTATCTAAGCTTGATGGTGATATCGGAGAAGTAAAATCTTCGATTAAGGAGAGGAATGTGAGATCAAGTAATTTGAGAGTATGAGTTGGTTGGGACCAAGTTATGACTAAAGGATTCTAATATATTGATGAACCATGTACGTGAAAAGGATACCTAAAGAACTGGCGAGTACATCGGATGGTACCCATGTATCTCAGTAGATGGATCTCTTTTTATATGGACATCAATGATCAATTGTTTGCAGGTGCAAAAAGAAGAATTCGAGCATTAATCAATGTTATGCACGTACAAAGAAGAAGCAAAAAATATTTGAAGATGAAACTCAAGTGAGTGCGTGTTGTGTAAATCAAATTCCCCATCATGCAAGGTTAGTGGTCAACCAAAAGCACCAGTAAGAAACCACTTGATGTGATGGTTCCTGAGCATTGTAATGGTAGAAAATTAAAAGAAGCCTAACCATATGAAGATAGACACTGAAGATGATGACATGACTCAGATAAAGACCTAGTCAAGACATGTATTCGTTAAGAAAAAAACATTGCAAATCAAAGGAGCAAATTGCAAAGGTTTTAACACAAGTCCAATTTAATTATTTGATAGAAGCATTAGACATTATAAATATTGACGTAATTAGTNTGCAAAGATTTTAGCACAAGTCCAATTTGATTATTTGATAGAAGCATTGGGCATTATAAATATTGACGTAATTAGTAGTAGAAATTAGGCAGCATTAAAAAGAGAACCTTCCACTCCAACTATTCTACCTACCAACAACCACTACAGTTTCAGACTCTTCTCCACGGAAGCTTCGAGATATTTCCCGATCTGAGCAATACAATTTCTGGTTGTTCTTTTACTGTGTTATTATTTTTTTTTTTGCCGCAGTCCCTTCACTTTTGTACGCGATTTATAGAAAGGGGAAACCCAGGCGAGAAGGAATCGGAGAAGATGTAAAGACCGAGGGCTTTAAACCTGTGAGGGATATCGAGATGGGTGGTCGAGATGGACCTGAATTCAATGCAGATATTCCAAGTCCAATCCCGACAATCTAGAAAAAGGATCGAGTATCCCCAAGGCTAATATACACGGTCTCAGAAAGCTTGTAAAATCCGTTTCGCTAGACTCGGGAAAGTTGTAATCAGATGCAGGCCAACTGCAGTATCACCTTTCTCCAGTACCCCATCATGCTGAATGTGAGAAAGCAAACGGTGATTCTCAGCCTGCACCAATTTTCGGTAACTAGGAGTCTCAGCCACCGAAAACATATGCATTAGTGTCGTTTGTAAGCGCTATCACTGGTTCAATAAATCTATACCAGTAAACGCGCCGATTATTATGTAATCTGCCATCATAAACTGATTTAAAAAACTCACCCTTGTCTTTAGCATCTGTCTTCTATCTAAATCTATTACGTTGCAACAGAGATAATTTGGGCTTTTCGAAATCTATTACAATGGAACAGATATAATTTGAGTTTTTTGAATGCATCCAATAAGAATCAGTGGTTGTGGAAATACAACTGAAACTAGCAAGTTTGAATGGCGAACAAAAACAGTAAGTGATAACAGTTGTTCGCAATAATTTGGTATTTGTTTTGACAGGAAATTCTGCTTCGATTTGGTGAAGCATATATAATTTAATCATACAAAAAACACAAAATCAAAAGAAAAAAGCTATCGTTTCAAAAACAAAGATCTTCAAAAAGAATAAAGCATGAACATGACAAGTACGCTATTAGCATTTTAAATTTCGTATCAGATCATCCATTTTGCAATCTCTTTTTAATAAACTTTGCACAGATTGATGTGATAGCATTGTTTACATTGCTGCCACGTTTAAGATACTTGATAAAATAAAGTAATTGTGCAGGCATGTTAAAAATCAAGAGGACATGTTTAGGCATAAGCATAATTAAAGAAAAAGTATAATTCCGACATGTTCAGTCATAGGGCATCAGTTGATAAAAAAGAGTTGATAAAAAGTATGACTCAGACAAGTGCATTCTTCCTTTTGGTAAAATGACAATTTTTTTCATTGTTTATACCATGTTAATGTTAAGTAGCGATTTTTGATTGAAGTACGGTATTATATAATGAAAGTTGAAGTTTATATTGGTATTGTTTTTAATGTAACTATCACGTAGGGATGGATTTTGATAGATAAATTTATTTGTAAAATTTGATAGATAAATTATTTGCCACCCATCAATTTGCTTGTCACGGATCATCAAAAACTTTTTAATTAAAAGGGATGGACAAATTATTTGTCACGGATCAATTTGCTTCTCACATATTATTAGAATTTTTGTATAATCATCAAAAACTTCTTAATTAAAAGAGATAGAATGAGCATTACAGCATTTAAAACTGTCCAATTTAATAGGCTTTACCATTTTGAAATCCCAAATCCCAACCCTGCTCTCACTTAAATGGCCCACTTTAATTTAAATTAAAACAATTACACATTGAAATAATCATATTCATAATTTAAAAAAACAAAAACAAAAAAACCATAGATTTGTGTGCCACTTGTGGGAAAAAGTTGGTTTGGTGGAAAAAAATAGGTTTGTGTGTTAATATGATTTATAAAATAATATTATTCATAAATTTTATTAAAAAACAACTATTTCTAAAAAAATAAAAATGTTCATATACAATTGTATTAAATGTTTATATTAAAATATATTGATGATGATTAACTTTCACTAAGACTAAATTAATCTATAAGATTAAAAATGTTAATCTTATCAAAAAGATGCCATCTTAAAAGATATGAAATTTATAAATTTCACTAAAAATATAAAAAAATATTAAAAAAAGGAAAAACAATTTTAAATTTAATAATAATATAATTATAATAATCTATTCATAACTTTATAAACAAATTATTAACATATATTTAACAAATAAAAAATACATTTTCACTTTAATGTGTTATTAGTGATGTTAAGTCACATATCGTGATTTTCTCATATATTAATATAATTTTGATATAATTTTAATGAATGAAAATAAATTTTATTTTTAATCTTGTCTTAACCATTTTAAAGTTAATATTGATATAGTTATAATAAGATTTATAATTTTATAATCAAAGTGGTTACAAATATTTAACAAAAAAAAATACATTTTTCACTTTGATATTTTTTTTCCTAATTTCATAAAAGCATAGTTATAATTTTATTTTATTTTCATAATTTCATAAAAGCATAGTTAGAATTGTAATGTGATTCATATTTCTTATAAAAAAAATTAAAAACAATAAGGAAAAAATATATACAAATAAACCAACATTTCTATGTCTTTATTATTTGTAATTTACACACTTATATATAAAATTGTTTTATCATTTCAAAAAGAAGGGATATTTTATCACTTCAATCAACCAATCATTCATTCAGTAAAAGTATCCTCACAATAAAACTCCTTTACAACTAAGTAGAAAACTACCAATTCATCCAACCATGGATTCATGTGCTTGGTAATAAGTTGGCAATATCTTCCATTAGTGGATGTCAAGATTTGAAGTTGGGATACAAGTGCAACAAATCTAAGAAAAAGTTTGATTTCTCTCAAATATAGCTTTTCCATGTTTTGACAATATTAATTCTCTCAATATAATTTTTCTAATAACCAACAAATATGAAATATTCTAAAAATATAGAGATCATCTATAAACATATCAACAAGGGAAAACCTTAGCAAGAAAGACGAATATAGATTTTGCACCCAATCTACACACATCCTAGCATGTAATTCTTCCAATTGCACCAAGGAATATTAACAATGTATATGCACAACAACAAGACTTCACTAACATGCTTCATTCTCCCCATACATTATAATAAAACTCTTCCTAACATTCAACCAAAAAAATATTGAAAATGCATATACACAATAACAAAACTTCACTAACATGTTTCATTCTCCACATACATCATAATAAAATCTTGCAAAACCAAGAATTAGATACATCATAATAAAATCTTGCAAAACCAAGAATTAGAACTCCCATGATGAAGGTCCCCACTTGTGAGTTCAAGTTCATAAAAGGTATATACCATGTTAAATAATGCAAAAATACTGCAATCACAACACAAACAACACAAACATAAAGAGGGAAAGAAGATACAAATAAAATTTGAATTGTGTATCTGTATAACTGTCACTACACACTCATATATACAATGAATTTTAAAGGACTGTACATCATTGAAAATTCAAACTCATAAAAAGGCATACCATGTTAAATAATGCAAAAATATTGCAATCACAACACAAACATAAAGAAGGTAAAAATAAATTGAATTATGTATCTTTATAACTCACACTACACACTCATATATACAATGAATTTTAAAGGACTACACATCATTGAAAAGTCAAGGGCATGCAACAAAAACATAAAGAAGGAAAGAAGGTAAAAATAAATTTGAATTATGTATCTTTATAACTCACACTACACACTCATATATTGTTATAGCAAGAATTGCCTCACCATTGTTATCTTGCACATAGGTCCTTTTTCCATTTTCCCTATGTAGACTTGTCATCCCTTTTTGATGAATCCAGAGCTAAAAATACATATTTTTCCACATATATGCGCCCTATCTACTATACAACATGCGTATTCGTAGGTTGCTCCACTACAACTCACATACATCGAGATTTGTGCCAGAAAATACAAAAATGAAGTCAAGTTTCTATGTCACGATAGGAGATCTCTGATCCTTGGCCTTCCATATACTGGAAACATTCTGACTCGGCCCTTCAGTTGCATTTTGAAGGCTATAAAATCTTAATTCCGAGCTATGGAAAAGAGGAGAAAGCATTCAACTTTAAGAGGAAAGTT
>JASDQU010382298.1:0-11202 GCA_032191745.1 Picea mariana | reverse complement strand
CAGAGCTGAAAGAGTTGCAGCTGCAGCTCGAAGAGCTATTAAAGAAAGGCTACATTCGTCCCAGCGTGTCACCGTGGGGAGCCCCAGTCCTATTTGTGAAGAAGAAAGATGGGACGATGAGGCTGTGCATTGACTTTTGACAGTTGAATAAAGTCACTGTCAAAAACAAATATCCTCTGCCAAGGATTGATGATCTTTTTGATTAGTTGAAGGATGCGAAAGTATTTTCAAAAATAGATCTTCGATCTGGATATCATCAAGTGAGGATAAAAGATGAAGACATCAACAAGACCGCCTTTAGAACAAGGTACGGTCACTATGAATTTACAGTGGTGCCATTTGGATTGTCCAACGCACCTGCTGTCTTTATGTGCTTAATGAATGGAGTGTTCAGAAATTATCTGGACAAGATTGTCATAGTCTTCTTGGACGATATCTTGGTATATTCCAAGACAGAGGAAGAACATGAGCAACACTTGAGAATGGTGCTGTAGGTGTTGAGAGAACACCAGCTTTATGCAAAACTGAGCAAGTGCTCATTTTACCAAAAGCAGATCCATTATCCGGGACACATTATTTCTGAAGAGGGGATCGTTGTGGATCCTGAGAAAGTACAGGCCATTCAAGAGTGGCCAACGCCAAGAAATGTGACAGAAGTTAAATCCTTTATAGGTCTGGCAGGTTATTATAGGAGGTTCATAGCCGGATTTTCAAAGATAGCTTATGCTATCACTTCCTTGCAAAGGAAGGGGAAGAAGTTCCAGTGGACTGAACAATGTGAGAGCAGCTTCCAGCAATTGAAGCAGCTGCTCACTAGTGCTCCAATCCTAAAGATTGTTGATCCAAATAAGGATTACGTAGTGTGCACGGATGCGTGTAAGGAAGGGCTGGGAGGAGTTCTCAACCAAGAGGGATCTGTAATTTGTTATGAATCCCGAAAGCTAAAAGAACATGAAAAAAATTATGCCACTCATGATTTAGAGCTGGCAGCAGTTGTCCATGCATTGAGGAAATGGAGACATTACCTCATGGGCAAGAAATTCAAGTTAAGAACAGACCAGAATGGTCTGAGGTATTTATTTGACCAGCCAACCCTAAATGCCAGGCAAATTAGATGGCTGGAATTTCTGTGCGAATATGACTTTGATATCAGGCATATCAAAGGGAAGGACAACAAAGTGGCTGATGCACTCAACAGAAAAGTGCATGAATTACATGCTACAGCCATTAGCATGTACAAAATTGAGTTGAAAGACAGACTTATGGAGGCTACAAGTGCTGATTTGTAGTACAGAAATCTTGTAGCAAAGCTACAACAACATGAAAGACCATAGATCGAGAAAGGTTATGCCTTGGAAACTGATGGTCTACTTCTATATAAGAACATAATATATGTACCTAATGACCGAGAATTGAAGCTGGCAATTCTAAAAGAAATGCATAATGTGACTTATGCTAGTCATCTTGGATATCAAAAGACTGTGGCAGCAGTCAAAAGCCATTATTTTTGGCCAGGTATGAAGAAGGAAATTGCAGAATACATCGCTAGATATATGGAATGCCAGAAGGTTAAGGCAGAGCACAGACACCCAGCAGGGTTGTTGCAGCCTTTACCTATTCTTGAGTGGAAATGGGATGTGGTAACAATGGATTTTACCACAGGATTGCCCAGAACAAGCAAGCAACATGATTCAATCATGGTGGTGGTGGACAAGCTTACTAAAGCTGCCCATTTTATTCCACTGAAAACCACCCACAGAGCAGCAGATGTTGCTGATCTCTTCTTAAAAGAAGTTGCACGCTTGCATGGAATTCCTAAGACAATTGTGTCTGATAGGGACCCGAAATTCACTTCGAATTTCTGGAAAGGACTGTTCAAAGGATTCAGAACGAATCTGAACTTCAGTACAACATATCATCCTGAGTTTGATGGACAGACAGAGAGAGTAAATAGAGTAATCGAAGACATGCTGAGAATGTATGTGATGGATAAACCATCAAGGTGGGAAGACTACCTGCATTTGGTAGAATTCGCTTACAATAATGGGTACCATGCATCTCTGAAGATGAGCCCATTCGAAGCGCTTTATGGAAGAAAGTGCAACACTCCAGTGAGCTAGGATAATCCTGCTGACAGAACAATAGTTGGACCTGAACTAGTCAGAGAGATGGAAGATCAAATGATAAAAATCAAACAGAATTTGAAAACTGCCCAGGACAGGCAGAAAAGTTACGTTGATAGTAACAGAACCCATAGAGAATTCAAAGTGGGTGACCATGTTTTCCTGAAAGTGAAAACTAACAGGAGTTCCCTGAAATTGGGAAGTTGCGCCAAGTTGGCAGCAAGGTTTTGTGGGCCATTTGAGACCCTGGAAAGAATTAGGCCAGTTGCATACATGCTTGCATTACCTGCCTCTATGATTGTACATAATGTATTTCATGTTTCACTGNGCAAGTGCATCCTGTACGCATATTGGACAGGAAAAACAAACAGCTCCGGAATCGAGCTATAGAGCTTGTAAAGGTCCAGTGGACCTGGTACGGTCCTAAGGACGCGACATGGGAGCATGCAGATGTAATGCGGGCAGAGTACCCGCACCTTTTTGAAAATTTTGAAGAACTTGCAGATGCTATGTAAAGTTGCACTGAGGACAGTGCAAAAATAAGAGGAGGGGAATTGTAGTGTCCCCAAGGCCGAGCCCCGATGTAAACCATGATCTGAAGGAGATTGTAAATATGTGTTATAGGTTGGTGAGCCGAGTTTTGTATAATCCAGTAGGCTTATGTGTTTGATTAGGCCAGAGAGCCTAAAGATTGAAGGCCAAAGGCCTGTATTTTGTATCTGTATGTATGCAGCACATCAATAAAATATAAACACCGCCAGGTGCAGACCGACCACGATGAATGAGTGATGGGGGACTGAGCGTCCACAGAGTGGGCAAGGAACTAAGGGTTGGAAGGGGGGAAAGGGGCTGAGTGATGAGCCTAGGGGCTAAGCCTAGGGGCTTAAGCCTGGGAAATAATATTTTAATATTATTTCAAAAAGAGACATGTGCATTTATGTTTATCCTAAGTTCCTGGCAAGGGAGGGAACGTGCAAAGGGGATGCACGCTGTGGTACGCATGCAGTTCCTAGGGTGACAAGTGTCAACCCTGGTGCATGCAAATAAAACGGAGGAAGTAAGCCATGAGGGGGATCTTCCTATCCATTCTGACCCGAAACTTGGAGCGTAGACCTGGTACGACCTCTGCCAGAATACCCCGATTCATCTCTAAAATCCGTAAAGCCTGTGTTTGTTCTGCAAAAATATGTGTATGCCCTCTGTTACGAGAGCCGAGAAGATTGTGTTCGTCTGAAAGGACAGTTCACTCTTTACCCGTTCGAAACCAGGGAGTCTGGGTAATTTCCTGCGTGGATTGTTGTCACGCATTCCAGAACCAACACCGTGAGATCATCCTGTGACTGCTGAACCGTTTTGGGAAGCCTTTGCCTGTGTTCCCCGTGGATTGTTGTGACCACGTAGTACTGTACTGCGTGAGGCTTGTTGGCCTGTGAGCGACTCCTCCAGGCGAGAGAGTGCGCAGAGAGATAAGAGAATCTCCTGGGAGGAACCCTGTAGCTGTCATAGAGCCCGGAGACTTCCGGTCCGGTCTATTCCTGTAACCCAAGGTAAGGGAGACTAGCAACCGAAGGACTGTCTGGGTGACAGAGAAGGTGCACTCTCGTGGGGTGGAACAGGCATGTGGGGAATGAGGGTCTGTGGGCAGTGAGCGTGGGAGATTCCTGGGAGAGAATTTCTTCCTGATGATTGTGAGTGATTGTCTTCCTTGTAACCTCAGCATAGCCTAGGATCCTTGCCTTGGGGTGGAGCTCGGTCCCAGCTCGGGGGTGACCCACTGTTGAGCTGATGAACAGTGTGGTCTAAGGCTGGGAGTTTCGTGGAAGGCCTGCACTTGGTTGGTGATTTCTACAGCTGTTAAAAGATAAGTATCTGAATTATGTTTTATCACATTTGGCATGACTGTGCTGTATATATATTATCATGTTCTCCGCTGTGTAAATGAATTACTGTTGAATGCTAAGGTCTGTTAATGGTAACAGTAACTTATATATTTTACTCTGAGAATTAAGTGTGTTAAGTATGTTAAATGCATGTGGTTATAAGTCCTGTACAAATTATGTAAACATCCACGTATAGAATGGTAACGGAGGGGTTTGGAAACCTCGGTAGTGAAAAGGTACACTACAAATTGCGAAAAGGGTACACTACAAGAATAAATCATACAATATGATCAACTAAGCAATGTAGCCAACTGGTACCAAATACGACCATCCATCCATCCTAATGGAAGACAAACATGATGTCCAACTACTACCTTGCTACCCCGATCTAGATCTGTATCCTGCCGGTGTTGCCATCGGAGAGGTTCTCTAGCCTGATGTCTTCCTGTTGTGTTGGTAGGCCTTCGTGCACCTTTGGGTTAATTTCCTTTCCAGTTCCAAGTTGGTGCATAAGTGTGTTGATGTTCACGCCCTTGCCTTGATGACTGTTGTTTCTCGTTATGATGTGGATGGCGATATAAAACAACTATAGGAATTTGTTCTTTGTTCTTCAAACGTGCAACACATTGTGTCTTTGATACAATGACCTACTTAGCTTCTTTATTGTGACCTTCATGTGGTTTTGCTTCATCTCCTTCTGTAGACTTTGTCTTTGATTCAACTTCGAACTCGGCAATAACTTCTTTGTTGGCCTTCGTGGGCCCATCTTTCTTACTAAGAGACACATCCTGCAAGGTGATTTTCTTTTTCTTGTACCACAACTTCAAAAACTTCCTTTGCACATTAATATTAATGGTATCCACTGATTCTATTCAAGAATATCACAAAACAATATCCACTTCATCCATATCCATAACATAAAAATCTGAATGCAACACATATTTGTCCATGGTGATCTTCCAATATTTAAAAATTTGAACATTTTCACCCTCATTCTTTGCAGGAACTTGCAATCTATTAACCAACTGAACATTGATAAAATTTTGTTGGCAACTAGGCTCAATATAAACAATAATTTTTTCTTTGTGAATACAACCATGAACATGTAATATAGAGTTGTCACATGAAAATAAACCATTGGTGCTTTTCTTATACTTACTCGTGGACTTAGACCACTTGTCTAACAACATTTTTTCAAATTCTTCATTGGAGAGTGCCATCATCTCACTATGGTTAAGTGATTTATACCCAACTGCATCACCTTGTAATTTATAATCTACCCAAAATTTCCAACACTCTTTCCATTTTGACTTCCTATCCATCATCTGTTCCAGCGAAATCCGCTTGAAAAAAATCCACAACAAAAATTAGGGTTTAAAAAATAACTTACTTTGGAAAACCTTTTTTTTTTTCGAAAAAACTGTTGAATTTAAAATGCTCATATCTTTACTTCCTAGACTCTGTTTCGGTTGATTTGATTTTTTAAATTGGGTATTTTTCCGAGAGGAATTCAAATATGCAATTTGTTTTGTCAAATTTTACTAAAAAAATTTCAGATCTGAACCTGAAGTGCATCGCCCTCTTTTTTCCTTAGAAAAAATCTGCAAAAAAAATCAAAACTTTCTTCTCTTCTTTGGCCAAGGAAAGTGCTTTGATACCAATTGTTAAGTACCTGAATAGATTTGAAAATATACTTCAGAAATAACCCTTAATCTCAACAAGAATAAACCAAACCATTTACCAATAATGAACACAAGAATGTAGACAAAACCCTTGAGGTAGGGTAACACCGTATATCAATCCTTAAGGAAGGATAACAGTGCTCGAGCAATGTTTGATACATCCACAATATTCTTCACTATGCTCCAATACATTGCTTTCACTTCTTTATATAGCATTATCTATCTTCTAGGAACATTCTAGAGAAGGAATCTTCTAGAAGTAGAACCTTCTAGTAAGTCCTTTTACATTTATTATATCTAACTAACATGGTGGACCTTATTTAATAATATAATGGACCTAATCCACCTTACATTGAATGACCTCCACTATTATCACTATGGGCCCTCCCCCCGCCACTACCTCTCTAACTACACTACACTCTGCTCAACTATGGAACAAGTACAATGCTAACAGAATTGAACGCTTTCTCTTCCTAGCTTCCCAGTGTTTAACATACCCTGATAGCCATCTAGGGTTGGGTTTTTCGCATGCTTGAACCCTCAATTAGTGTTACGTTTTGGATCTTTTAGAATCTTCTTGAAAGTCCACACGTGAATAGTCCCATATCTGTGAGTAATGGGGGTTGACGTGGCATCCACTTGGTACCATGGTAGTCAACAAGGTAGATCAACTCATGGGAGGCATAACTTTCATATATGAGCTTCAATTGAGGTGATTTTTGCACCATTAGAAAGGTCTCTATGTGTAGAACAACGTTGAGGGAATGAAAATTATGCTCACAAAGTTTTGACCTCGGAAAGTGTCATTTGATGCCTTAAAATTGCTCTGGAAGGTTCCATACTCCAAATTTCCAAACTAGGGCCTACCACTAAAATGGGTTTGCAAGCCAATTCCTCCAATTTTTCCACCCAAAAAGTACCAAGATAGATGACAAATTATATAATGATCCAATTTGGATCAGTTTTGCAACTTTTCCATTCAATTAATTTGTAGCTTTCATTTTAGTAGTGTTAAAGTACTTTTTAGGCCTTTCCTTCATTGAAGTAGTTCTTGTAGTTCTAGGGTGAACATGTTTCCTCATTCTTAGATAGGTTTCTATATGTAACTTGCACATATAGTGCACAATACCTCTTAAGTTTGTAAGAACCCTGAGTTGACAATCTAAAGGGTTAGCTAAAGCAGTTCAACATTGTTGTTACAATTCCTTGGTCCATCACCCACCCCCATAAAATAATAATAATTTGGAAAATATGATCTTTACCAAGCTAGAATCCAAGGTATAAACAAAAAAATTGTGAGGAGTCATGAATAACATGATATAGGTGATGTTTGTAGATTAACTCAACCATACTCTCTTCATATTTTAGCCAAACATTTCTAGTCACTGATGGATATTGCTCATTTTTCATTTTGTTCATTGTTTGATCTGACTAAATGAAGGCATGGACTGGTTGATGGTGCTAATTGTGGCAAATTGGTGAATTTGTTTTAGTGCAATGCCCTTCATTAGTTGTAACGCAGGGGTTAACTGACATTTAAAGATCCCAAAGGGGAAGAATGTCAATGGTCGTATGACAATCCTTTCATGTTTATTAGCCTCGAGAGTTATGTTTATTAGTTTCGTGAACATTGCAAACCCACCATGAAAGAAAGAAGAAATATTTCTAAGAAGGAATATTATAAATCTCAATTCAAACTTGGTTCTTTTCATTATTGGTAGACTCTCCTCCTCTCACTGAATACTCTCCTTAGCTTGTCATGGAAAAAGACAAGAAAATAGCAATTTCGATTTCGCCAATAATAGAGTGGACGATCAACGTTGACATGGAGAATAATGGTATGCCTGATGATTTGAAATGGAGGGGAGGAGCACATGGTTGAATTCCCTCGTGCTCGTCCAACTGGTTATTGATGCAAGTTGGTGGCAAGGGGACAATGACGATAGTTCCTGATAGAGGATGACATGATAGAGGATGGTCAGAGGTTTTGTCGTTGACAAGAAGTGGTCACTGACGAGAGGTGGGGTTGCTAGAAAGGGCCAAATCATTAGCCCTTTAGCCTACACCATTGTAAAATGCCATTATAGAAGTAGTTGGACACAATTAGCCTCAATGAAGTCACACAAGTTCTACTGTTTCTTATTTAAGTGATTCATGCCCCATGGCACACGATAAATAACTAAGATACTTATTTGAAAGCATTGAATGATGGTTAATTGATAAAGATCTAAAATACTTCTTCGAGAGCAGTGAACAATGGTTAAGGTGAAAATACAAAATTTGTTGCTTGTCAAGCCAAACACCAAATTAGCATATGAGACCCCCTTGTTTATGGGACAAGGGACCCCCTCCCTGCAACGATTTGACTCCTAAAGTCTATGCAGGTGTACATACCCTACCCACCTCTAGATTTGAGGAGAAAACACATGTTCTTAACCATTAAACTCACTCAAATTGTATATGCTTATAATCTTTAAAGAGAAAATTGTGTCAAAATGCATTGTAGGTCAATAATATTAATTTTATTCAACTACAATTTATAACTATTAATGATTCACAACTATTAATAACACAAAATTTATTCTATGAACTGTAAATGTATTGACCCTGCACAGAATAGATCTAGCTAAACAATAATAGACACATTTGCAGAGAGAATTGGAGAAAGAAGAAGAAGGAGATAAAGAATGGAAGAATTCTCATTAACCGTTGTGAATAATGAATAATTTACACATGATATACTCTGTATATCTTAATGAGTTTGACTTGAGGTGAACCAATGCGCCATAGTGGTGGTCTAGAGTGATCTGGACACACACCAACAGTTACGGGAGTGAACTGCCATCTATTCTAGTCTCTCAGGCAGTTACGAGAGTGAACTGCCACCTAGTTGAGTTAACTAGTCAACTAGTCTTCAGTTAACTGACTGAATATAGAGTAGCGAGGAGTTAACTCGGGGAATCAAGGATAATGCACCACTCTAGTGATGATACCAAGGCAAGGTCAAATTAGCATGGTGATGATCCCAATGTTGCATGGTGATGATCCCAATGCAACATCTAAACTTAACTCAACTAGTCAAACTGAAGTGTCAACTGAAAGAGAATATTCCCCAGGTGGAACATTCTCCCCTAAAATATAGGAGACTGGATAATGACTAATTATGAATAATAAACAAGGAATAACCTTAGGAAAAATAAATCCTAGGTGTGTGTGAAATAACTCCAACACCCCCCCTAAACATCACTATAGTGAAAATAAAGATTGGGTCTTGGCAACGAGGCCATGTTAGATACCCAAGTACAAAAGATACACTGAAAATAAAGTGAGGAAAGAGGGAAAACCTCATGGTAAACCCCCCCCTCAAGGTACAATGTATGTAAAAAGAAGAACTACAGTTGCTAGGAAACTGTGTCCTTCACTCCAAGACGACCTCACAGAGAATGAAATTTCTGCTCAGTGAAGGTCTTGGTGAAAATTTCTGTCGTCTATTCCGCTGAAGGACAAAACTGTAAGTCAATGATCCCCTTGTGTACTAAGTCCCAGATGTAGTGCATGTGGATTTCGATGTGCTTCGTCCGCTGCCTCTGAACTGGATCTCTGCAAAACTTCAGAGTGTTTTGGTTGTCACACCAGATGATGATCGACCGATGAAATTGAATGCCCAACTCAGTGAGAAAATGTTGTAGCCACATAACCTGAATGGTTATGTTAACTACCCCTCTATACTCTGCCTCAGTTGAAGATAGAGCAATGACAACTTGCTTCTTGCTCAACCAATGGATAGGCCCGGAACCAAGACCGAGTGAGTAACCAGATGTGGACTTGCGATCAACGCTATCGTCAGCCCAGTCAGAATCAGTAAACCCAATGAGATCTAATGTAGAGTCTGTTGCATAATGAATGCCAAAGGTGATGGTGCCCTGTACGTATCGAAGGATACACTTTGCAACTTTCCAATGTAGCTCATGCGGCTCCCGCATGAACCTGGAAACTGCGCCAACTACATATGAGAGGTCTGGTCTGGAGTGTGTGAGATACAACAAGCTCCCCACTAGCTGTCTGTACAGTGTGTTGTCAACCAGTGGTGTCTCCCCGCCATCCTCAAGTTTGACTCCTGATAGGAAAGGAGTCGGAGCAAACCTGCAGTCTGTCATGTGAAATCTCTCAAGGAGATCTCGTGCATACTTGGCTTGAGACAGTTTGATGCCTGATGCATTTCGATTGATCTCAAGTCCAAGGAAGAAGTGTAGCGGACCCATGTCCTTCATAAAAAACCTGTCATGAAGAATCCTCTTGACTGCAACAATCGTTGAAGTCGAGCAACCAGTGATCAACAAATCATCAACATACATAACTAAAAGTAGAAGTGAATCAACCGTCCTGAGCATGTATACTTTCGGGTCTGATTTACAATGTACAAAGTTCTGTGACAACAGGTAGGAGTCCATCTTGGCATACCATGCCCTCAGAGCCTGCTTGAGGCCATAAAGTGACTTCTTCAGTCGACAGACCAAAGATGAGCCATACATAAATCCTCAGGGTTGCTCCATGTAGATCTTCTCAGAGAGATCACCGTGAAGAAATGCATTCTTCACATCCATCTGATGGACTTCCCATCCCCTCGCTGCTGCAATGGCAAGAGCCAATTGTATGGAATCCATCTTCTCTACTGGAGCGAAGGTCTCATTATAGTCAATACCATGAACCTGTTAAAAGTCTTTGGCTACAAGCCTGGCTTTGTATCTGCTGATCTGTCTATCCGCTGCGCTCTTGGTCCTGTAGATCCATCTGTATCTAACAAGTTTCCTCCCAGAAGGAAGGGGAACCAGATCCCAAGTCTGGTTCTTAAGGAATGAGTTGTACTCCTCCTACATGGCGGATTCCCAAAAGGGATTTCCAACAGCCTTGCCATAAGATTGTGGATTTGAATACTGAACCAAGAAAAGATGCCTTGAAGGCAATGGTTCATTGGCAGTGAGTACAATAGGAGGCTCATCGAAATCAGATCGAGTCCTCCTAGTACTGGCTGGATCACCAACGAGATCCCCTGCATCCTGAAGAGTGGTATGTGCCCACTTGGGCCTCTGCTCTGGCTCTGTAACTGCATCTGGATGCTCTGACTCTGCATCTGACTGCACTGACTCTGAATCTGAATTTGAATCTTCCGAATCCTTTGAATCAGAACTCTTGTCTGAAGAAGAGTCGGCATGTGCATGCTCATCATCTCGGACAGGTGAAAGAGTGAAGGTGTCTGCATGCAGCTGCTGAGGTACACGCGAGACACTTTCCTCGAATTGGACACTACGCTCAATGATGAGCCGATCCGAGGAAAGATCAATAAGTCAATATCCCTTCACATCGTTAGGGTATCCAACAAAAATGCACTCAATGCTCCGTGGATCAAGTGCCTTCCTCTTTTCAAAGGGAATGTGGGTCCATGTACGAGAACCAAAAATGCGAAAGTGGGTCACTTCCGGTTTGAGGCCGTTCCAAGCCTCGTAGGGGGTCTTATCC
>JASDQU010382297.1:0-11142 GCA_032191745.1 Picea mariana | reverse complement strand
TTTCCAAAACACTGTTGAACAAATCTTTGAAAATCCTCTTGAATAAAGGCCCACGCGCCCTAATCCATTACTGCATGCGTGTACACGCTGGCTGACCCAAAATAGCCCACGTGGACCGACAAAAGCATGAAAAAAGGAAAGTTGTCGATGGAACAAAAATCTATGGGTGAGTTAACTGAAACTCCCGGCCATGCATGGCTGAGGGTTCGTCCAAATACCTAGCCCCTTCTAGCCTATAAAAGAAGGGGTAGCGGTCCCATTTGGAAGAGGAAAAATATAGCAAAAAAACTCTGCCCATTTACGTATTCCTATTGTCCCAACCCTTTAGCCTTTCCTTGTGCCAAAGGAGATTCAAAGAAAAGAAATTGAAGGACAGAAGAAGAGGAGCCCAGGATTAGGTTCCAGGAGCAATGGTCGGTCTAAACTTTTGTAAGTTGACTCATTTTAAGTAATAAAGAGAATGTTTTTCCCGTCCCAATTCATGAACTGTTTATAGTTTGATCAGTATATGTTTGATTTCTAACCCGTTAGTATATAAGTAGTATGCATGCATAGTTGTTGTTTGTCTTGGATGCAGGTCAACTTTGGAAGGAGGATTGCGAACAAGTAATCAAGCACAACGGAGGATCGATATCAAATGCCGAGAACGAGGTAGGTTGATCTTTCCATGCATTTACAAAGAAAAGGGGATTTAAATCTAGGGATGAAGGTAGAAAGTAATTTGTATTCGGTCATATCTGCATGCAAAGTCTGAACTCTATTTTCTATTCTGTAGGGTGTTTTTCCCCAAAAACAACCAGGGACTTAGACTGAAATAAGTTCCCCAACTTATTTCATAACTCCTTGGTTGTATCTTCCCTTGACACATTCAGTAATATTGAATCTGAGAGACATAATCGGATTGTGCTTTTCTCCTTCCAATCCAAATTTTTCCAGTCATCTGTTGACATTCTTGTAGGTGTAGTACCTAGATTCACCATGATCCCTTGATCTTTTTCTACCAACATATCTTCTATATTGATATTCCACAACTCAAAATGTTTTCCATTAAATTTCTCAATCTCTATTTTTGAACTACTCACCATTTATTTTTACTTGAAGAATCAATACCGCAGATCTCCCACTGCAACAAGGCTTATCACACTCCCGAGCCAAACCACTGACCACAAAGGCATCCCCCTGAAGCCAATAATTACTCTAATACCAAATGTATATTTTAACCTTATACAATTGTTTACTGCAAACAAATTTTCAATAAAAGAACATAAAAGATACAATGGAAGATACACACATTAGATAGAGAATTTTTCCCCTGGAAACCCAAACCAGGAAAACCAACATCTTCTATATTCATCTCACCATACATTGTTTAAAATAAAATATAAATATAGGATCCAATGGAATACAAAAATTTAATCCAATGACCTAGATTAGTCAACAACTATAATTCCTTAACAAGAAATGGAAAACCATCGACGAAAAACCATGTGTCGAAAAACTGCCCAAAAATGAACATGAAAACCGGTAAAAAAAAAAAATGAGGGTGCTTCCCCAGAACCCCTGTGTAAATAATATAACACATATCCAACATTTTCTCAAATATTCAATACATTTCTCGGCTCTCTCTTACTCGCATGCAACTCTAAGTGATAATAACCAATGCTTGTCAACCCTTTGTGGATTTTGTGCCCCTTCACCAATTGTCCATGTCCCTTTGTGCCTAAATTAACTATCTAATATGCCAATGGTGTGATGAATACTTGATTTAATGATGCTTTAATCTCATATATTTTGTTGGATTTGTACCTCGTACTGCCAATCTGTCACGATTCCTGACAGTTGTTTCCATTTATGGCTACGTGTCATCTTTATGACTTGTCATTAACGCTCTTTAACCATCATTTGTGCCCTTTTAATGCCTTTAAGAATCATTACATTCCTATTCCATGTGTTTCTTCTATGCCCACCTAACTATCTCTGCATTGTTTCTTTTATCTGTGCAACACTCACTTTTTATGTGTGGGTCCTGTTGTTGTATCTCCTTTACTTCTTACTATCTTACCTTTGGTTTTCTTTTATTTTTTCCATTTATTTTTCTTCTTTTTCTTTTTCCATTTCTTTTTCTTCTTTTTCCTTTTTCTACTTTTTCCTATTTTTTTATTTTTCTTTTGCCTACTATAACACACTACTATAATACAAAGGATCTCATGCAAGTCATACTAATGTGCGATAGGTTGGTTGTCCCTATAAATTTTCAGTTGACTGTCATTCACCATTCCTCCCAGGACTTCTCCATTCATTGTTTCCAATTGCACAACATCTGCCTCTATCACATGCTTAATCACATATGATCCTAACCAATGCATTTGAAACTTTCTTGGATGCTGTTGTTGGCCCTCGACCAAGTTTTTAGGAAACATTGATCAGGTTTGACCACTTTTTGGACTTCGACACAGTGATTGAAGATGGAGTGCCCAAGCAGAGCTGAGATCATGGATCTCACTTGTTTTGTGGGCTTTGTAAGGGGTTAATTAGGGTTTGTGTATTAGGGTTTATGGGATGTCGTCCCATGGGTTCACCCATGATTAGGTATTTTTGTAAATGTAAAAGTATAAATAATATTGTAAGGATGTGTAGTAGGAGAAGAGGATGTAATTGGATAAGTGCAAGAGGCAAGTAGTTCTGAGTTGCTTTCTACAACAGAACATGTATGTAAGGCTATGTGCTTGATAAAGGAGTTGGCTTTGTGCCTTGACCTGATTTCTGGAAGGTGGATCTGGTGCTTAGTGTGCAGATCACATGTCTGGCGCGAAGCTTGGATCTGTGGCTCAGTGCACAGGAGAAGTCGAATGTAAGAGATTGACGCCTAATAAAGAAGAAGAAGCAATTGGTGGATGTAGCCTCACATTGGGGTGAACCACGTATATCATGTGTTGATGGTTTGCTTTGTGCTATGATGTTTATGTTGTGAATCTTCTTAGTTCATTAATTGTTATATGTGATAGATAAATCTATGAATGCTTAGTTCTTATTTATGTTGAATGTGCTAGATCTAACTTATGATGCTAAGTGTGATGTGTGTTTTTTCATTATTATTGTGTTGATCTATCCTTAGGGTTTATTATGATATGTGAATAAAGTTTATAAGCTAATACATGTTATCTCTAAGTATTTTGTGAAGTGTTATAATCATAGATCTGTGTCCCAGCTTGGTTACAGACAACTAAGTCCTGTAACCCCCCCTACCTCTACCTCGGGTGAGACTTCACCTGCATTGCAGGTGTTGTTGAAAGGGCCAGTATTTAGGGGTTTTTTGGTGATTTGTTGAAGCATTGAACCCTGGGTCTACCCCTGTGCCAACAAATGGCTCCATTGTCAGGATGTAAAACTCTGACTGTTGGGAACTGAAGTAAAGAAAAGAGAATCTTTTTGCGTAGATTTGTTGTTGTAGTGTGCAGTATTCTACTTGACTTGCAAAGCTCTATGCTAAGAAAGAAACCTGATCTGAGGTAAGATCTTGAAAGAGGTAAATATTTGTGATTTGATAAGAGTAAGATAAGTGGAGATTTTTTTTTCGAAAGCATGAATTTAAGTATGTTTAATAGATTTTTTCCTAGTCTAAAAGCTAGGGTGCAACAGGAAGAAAGAGTTGATCTAAGTAAGGATAATAGAAATGAAGAAAGATATGTTATTCTTATGCATAGAAAGAATATTTGGACTAATAATTGGATGCAGGAACATAGAAAGAATTTTTGCATATTGCAGTTCCATCATTGTGATCCTAGTGTGCAGTACAAGAGGAAGAGAGGGTTGACACTATGTTATAACTACATAAGAATGGGAAATCTAAGGAATTCCCTGGTATAGACCCTATTTGTCTTTGTTGTAAAATTTTTGGTCATGAGGTTGAGGATTGCCCAAAGATGATTGCTAAAGTTGAACAAATGAACATGAGTCAAGGGAATAAGAGAATGTTAGAAGATCAGAAAGAGAAAGGATCAGATAAAGTTCAGACTACATTAGTACAGTTAAAAGAAGCAATGAATGCTCACAAAGATGTCAATTTACCAGAGATCATGAAAGAAAAACAGGGCATAGATGCAAGAATAGGAGACTTCGACATAGACTGTGTTGTGGATGAGGAAACACTAGTGAATAGTATGACAGCAGGCACTTGGGAAATTTTTGGAAATCTTATTGTGGTACCTTCACTGGGAAGTATAGGCTTGTTTAAAGGAAAAATGATAACCCTATGTGGAAGAGTTACTAATGTACCTGTTGTTATTCATGGAACATCGACAGAAGAGGAATTTGAAGTTATTAAGTTTGTTGAGAACAATGCCCCTTTCCCTCTTTTGTTAGGAAAGACTTGGATTGAGAAGAATCAAATCAGAAGGAAAGCATAGGAAGAAGCTACAGAAAAGAAAAAGAAATAACTAAGGGATTTCATAGCTAGGAAAATATATTGACTGATAGAAGAACGAGAAGTTAAGTCAAAGCAGCAGAAGGAAAGAGAATTAGTTGTTGAGGTTGAAATAATGCAAGAAGTTTTGAAGGACCTATCCATGCAAGAAGAAAGTAAATCCACCCAAGAAGAGGTAAGGGAAAGGATATTAACTTTGAACCCATTGGAATCACATCAGCACTGCGAAGTCACTACGATAGGAGAAACTAAGAATAATAATGGAAAGAGGAATCCAGAAACAGTTAGAGAGACTCAAATCACAGGAAAGAAGGCAAGGAAGCTTATTAAGAAGAAATTCAGGTTGGAAAAGCTACAGGGAGTTACAGAGAAAACTTCGTAGGAGGTAGGTTTACAGGATTTGAACCTCACTGGAACAGCAGAACCACACAGAATGGGACTACACCTCAATGAAGCTATATGACCATTGGAGGTGCCCAGACCATTAGAATGATGCTCTGGAACATCTAGGAAACTCATTTATGGGAGAATAAATCGCATTTGGGATGTTGAGACCATTCCATAATGGACAGATTCGAGTTAATGGAAGAAGACATGCCCATTGGAAGAGTCTATTACCATTTTCTCTTACTTAACCCATCTGATGTTGCGTTGAGACCAATTTTAACCATCCTTGATTAACATTGCTAACATAGAACTTATTGTGTGTCAAGATGTGATTTCAGAACCTAGACATCATCATCCTCTTTTTTACCCCGTCTGTTCGTTCGCCTACCCCGACTTATCCGTGAGAATCTTAAGCGAACAGACTGAGTTAGAGAAGTTCATTGAAGATTTCCTTAAGAAATTTATGGTTGAAAGAGCTATGTCTGAAGGTGTTCAGGCATCATCGACTAGGGGACTGCAGGCTTCCCCTTCGACTGCACAATGTTTGGGCCGTACTAACCCCGCGACTGAGAAGCGAAGTAAGCATCGCGACGATTTGGATAATGTGAAGCAGATCTCTTCGATCTCACCTGATTATACCCCACCTTTGGCTAGCGCAGTTAACCGAGACAGCATCCCACAGGACTACAAGTATACTTTAATCACTGCGTACATCCTGAAGGGGATACACATAGTTGGAAGCCAATTGGGACAGATCCCATCCCTGAAGAATAGTGATTTCAATCTCGACAACAGAAAGAATTACACCATGCTCGCACCTCATAGATACCTGATGAAGACAACTGGGAAGAATCCTCACATAGTCTCCCAGCCTTGGATTAAGGAGCTGGCATAGTCCATGATATTGAATGTCATGAAAATTTCTCATTTTGTCCAACATCAGGAGGTTAACACTTGTTTTAAACTCCTCTTGTCGTGCTATCATGGTGGATACTTGTGGCTCGGCAGGCGGATTACTGTGGATCTAGTGTTGATCCACTTGATCACAGGATTGAGCATGCATGGACGTGACCCTCAGTAGTTCTACCCAGGGAAGACCTCAGATCTCTCCATGGAACAGTGAATTAAGGAGGCATACGACGAAGTTGAGAAGGGAAAGAGAGACTACAAGGTAGCCTATATCCAGGATGGCATAGTGCACCTTGCTTTCCAACTGATGGCTGGAAATATTTTTAGAAAGAAACCCCCCACATAAGTCACCAAGTTCGTGGTGGACCTCGTAGGGAAATGCATGGCGGGCATGTAGATGAATTGGGAGAGCTACCTCATCAACGAGCTTGAGAAGGATTGTTGCGAAACGCATGATCAACGATACAAGTTCAACTTTAGCTGGCTACTTGTGTTGATTGCATTTGTCGCTCGAAAAATGTCAGAAGGAGCTACCTTCCTAGAGATTGAACCTTTGGAGGTGTTGGCCACGAAGTTCTCAACCTTATGGTATATGCATGACATTTCGAAGTAATAGCAGTCAAACGCAATGTTCCATGCCTACTACCAGCAACTGAAGGTTTCCATTGAGTCATTCCCATGCATGACACCAGGCACATTGCACTAGTATAGACAACTATATAAGTTTCGCGCAGATCCCCATTTTATTTATATCACTGCACGTAGGGATGAGAGAAAAGCAGAATTACAATCCTATTACAAGATGACCAAAAAAGACATGGATCAGATCACCAAGGAGTGGTCAGAGGATTTCGGTGTACCAGTTGATGATGTCGAACTCTCTGACCCTGAAATCATAGGAAGCCCCTTGGTCACCTGGTTTGAACATGCAGGACAGTCAAGTGTGAAGAAGAAAAAGAAAAAGGAGGATGTTTAGAACATAGATACTAATGAGGAGGACAACACCTCGGAGGAAAATGGACCTGACTCGCCTGCAAGAGGAGGAGTAGGCAAAGTAAATCAAGAAGTAGGAGGGAAAGAAGGAGAAAATAAAGGAGAAGGGGAAGCTACACCATCAAAGAATCCTCCTATAGAAACAGAAACATTGAAGAAGACGAAGGCTTTTCCGTAGAAACCTTCGGCAAGAAAGAAGACCCACACTAGTAAGCCCCAGATGGAGGCCATGCTCACCAAGGATGATATCAATAATGTCCACAGAGTGATGGAGGATGCGTCTGAGGATCTCTTACAGAGATATAGAGCGAAGCAGGCCGAACTATGTGGTAGAATAAAAAAGGAAATGAGCAAAGTACAGGAATCTATTCGCTTGGTCCGCGCAGTCCCTACTCTGCTTTCCTCATCAGAGACTGCAGAGTTGGGGGATGAGTCAGCCCAACTTCGAAGACTTGTAGATTCAATAGAGGCTTGACTTCAGTGAGTCCAAGAAGAGAAGGAGAAGGCTATAGAAGCCCTGAAGAAAGAGAAAGAGAAAGTCTTAGAGAAACTATGAGTTGCACAATGCTATGTAACCGCGTATGAAAATGAGAAAGATGAGTTATGGGCGATGCTCGAGGAAGACAAAGGAAAGATAAAGAGGGAAAAGAACTAGCTTCTCATAGAGTACACTGCAGTCAAAGAAGTGGTGAGCAGAGCACTTCACTCTGTGTCAGTCTTGGCACAGGATGAACATGAGGTAGTTGAGGTTCAAGTAATGAAGCTCGTTGAGGCCATCCGGCAGCTTCAAGCAAGGGTAGCGGAGTTGGAGATCCAAGAAGTATCAAGAACTCCGTAGGAATTGAGTGACCAGAGGAAGGAAGCCTCTAATAGATCAGTCGAAAGGATCAGAGACCTCGCCTGAGAATGTAAACAGTTGAGCGACACAAGCGCGCATACTTACGAATGCCTAACGGAAGATCCAAAGATTAGGAAACTTGAAGCGCAGCTATAGGAGGTGCAGTAGCAAGCACTGACAGTTCAAACTGAGATGAAGTCACTCATGGAAGTCGAGAGAATGAAGAGATCACAAGAATAGCGTGTGGCCCAACAATAGATTACTACCATCCAGGGCAGAGTAATGGAAGTCACAGAGAGACTACAACCAGTGCAGGAGGAAGCCTGCGTGGTGTTTGAAGAGATTGAAGGACAAGGTTTGTAACTGGAACAATAGGTTGCAATAGTGGAACAATGCCTTGAAGGGCCTGTTACAGTGCATATGATCCAGGAGTTCGTTGAGCAGGAGGCTCAAGTGAAGCAACAAGTCGAAGCAGCGTTGCCCATATATGAGTGACTCGAGATGAGTCACAGATGTGTGTTGGGGGTTTATTGGACCTTGACCAATTTTTGAGGAAACATTGGTCAGGTTTGACCACTTTTTGGACTTCGACATAGTGATCGAAGATGGAGCGCCCAGGCGGAGCTGAGATCGCGGATCTCACTTGTTTTTTGGTATTTGTAAGGGGTTCATTAGGGTTTGTGTATTAGGGTTTATGGGCTGTCTTCCCATGGGTTTACCCATGATTAGGCCTTTTTGTAAATGTAAAAGTATAAATAATATTGTAAGGATGACTAGTAGGATAAGGGGATGTAATTGGCTAAGTGCAAGAGGCAAGTAGTTCTGAGTTACTTTGTGCAACAAAACATGTATGTAAGGCTCTATGCTTGATAGAGGACTTGGCTTTGTGCCTTGACCTGATTTTGGGAAGGTGTATCTAGTGCTTAGTGCACAGATCACTTGTCCAGTGTGAATCTTGGCTATGTGGCTTAGTGCACAGGAGCAGACAAATGTGTTGGCCCTTGACCAAGTTTTGAAGATCCTTGGTCACTTTTGACCCCTTTTTGGGACTTTGACAGGGTGTCACGGGATCTCAGCCCCCTTTTAGGAATTTTGGGGTTTTGGGCTTATGTAACAGGTATGGGGATGTCAACCCATGGGTTTACCCATGTCTAGTCCCTTTTGTAATGTATAAATAGATGTCTAGGAAATTTAAGAGGAGAAAATAAGTGCATATGTGTGATGTTGTGCTAAGTGCAAGTGATAGTTATAAATTCTTTGTGCATGATGTGTTGGACACTGGCAGAGCTAAGTGCAAGTGGATGTAAGAAGCTTGTGTAGATTATAATAGGGCTTTGTGTTGTAACCTAGCTTGAGGAAGGAGGATCTGGTGGAGTATGCGCAGATCTCCTGTCCTATGCGGAGTAGGATCTTGTGGCTCTATGCATGTAGATGATCGACAAAAGGCAATAAAGAGAAGAAGAGTTGGTGGACGTAGCCCTAGGATGGGGGTGAACCACGTATATCCTTTGTTATGGTTACTTTGTGCATTATGGTTGTTTTATTTCTCATATGATTTATGCTTAGTATAGTAATGTACGTTTAGATGTATCTGATACGATATCTTAGTGCTTGGTGATGTGAATGAGTACCAGATCTGGTCTATTTTGATGTGCTTAGTGCTTGAATGTGTTGGATCTTGTTGAATATTGCGCTGCTCTGTAATTAGGGTTTATCTACGTTGTAAACAAAGGCTAGATACTAAGGAATGATAACTGTTAAATGCTTTGTTAAGGTATTGTAATCACAGATCTGTGTCCCAGCTAGGTTGCAGACATCTGAGTCCTACAACCACCCCTGCCTCTACCTCAGGTGAGACTTCATATGCTTCGCAGGTGTTGTTGAAAGGGTCGGTAGTTAGGGTCGTGTGGTGCGTTGTTGAAGCGTTGAACCCTGGGTCTTCCCCTGTGCCAACAAATGGTTCTATTGTCGGGACCTGAAACTGTGATTGCTAAGAACTGAGGAAAAGAGGAAGCGTTGTGCATAGATCTATTGCCCTAGTACACAGTACTCTACTTGAATTGTGAAGCTCTGTACTAATAAAGGAGGAAGATCTGAAGAAAAGAGGTAAGATCTGAAAGCTTTGTGCTCTGATAAAGTTAAGAACAGTGAAATATTTTGATTGAAGAGATAAGATATGAAATCTTTGTGCTATGTTAAGGGTAAGATAAGTGGAAATTTTTGTTTCGAAAGTATGGATCTAGTTATGTTTGATAAAAAAATTTCTAGTCTGAAAAATAGGGCACAGTTAGAAGAAAGAACATTTGATATGAGCAGATCTGATAGAAATTGTGAAAGATATGTTATTTCTATGCATATAAAGGATTTTTGGACTAACAAATGGATGCAGGATCCTAGGATGAATTTTCTGCAGGTTAGCCACCATGATCCTAGTGCGTAGTACAAGAAAAGTTGGGGATCATTTAAGAGAAAGAGATGATCAACGCTTTGTTACCATTGCAGAAGACCAGGACATCTTGTTAAGGAATGCCCTGGTAGAAAACCTAGTTGTCTTTGTTGTAAAGCTATGGACTATGAAGTTATGGATTTCTCTAGAATGATTGCTAAGGTTGAAAGAATGAATATGAGACAAGAAAACCCTAAGGAAGACCAAGAAATCGGGAGCATGGAAGAACCCCGGAAATAATCAGAGACTATATTACTACAAATGAAAGAAACCTTGAATGACCACAGAGATATCAACTTATCAGAGATCTTCAAAGAAAAAGAGTGCATAGAAACAAGAATAGGATACTTTGACATAGACCGTGTTCTGGATGAGGAAACACAAGTGAATATCATGATAGAAAGAACCTGGGAAATTTTGGGAAAGCCTGTTATGATTCCTTCATTGGGAGGAATAGGATTATTTAGAG
Organism: Picea mariana; assembly: GCA_032191745.1. Taxonomy (NCBI): domain Eukaryota; kingdom Viridiplantae; phylum Streptophyta; class Pinopsida; order Pinales; family Pinaceae; genus Picea; species Picea mariana. The sequence goes on along the minus strand of JASDQU010382297.1, from coordinate 677 downwards.
GAAAGTTGATAACCCTATGTGGAAGACTTACCCAGACATCTATGACTACTCATGGAACTTCGATAGAGGAAGAATTTGAGGTTTTTAAATTTATTGAGAACAACACCCCATTTTCTATGTTACTAGGAAAAACCTGGATTGAGAAAGATCATACTTGAAGAAAAGAAGAAGAAGATCTAGACCATAAAAAGAAAGACCTAAGAGACTCCATGGCTAAGAGAATAGCATACTTACTGAAAGAACAAGAAAACCAGTCGAAGCTACTGAGGACCAGAAATCTAGATGTCGAAGGTGAAAGAACACAAGAAGACTTGAAACACCTGTCTGTACAGGAGAGTAGAGAACCTACCCCAGACAGAGAAGAAGTATTTACCTTTAACCTTAGGAAATACCACCAACATTACAAAGTTACTATGCCAAGAGGAGATAATAATAAAAATGGAAAGAGAAATACCGAGACATAGATCACAGGGAAGAAGGCTAGAAAGCTCAGCAAGAAAAAAGAAAAGTTAGAGAAGTTACAGGAAGTTCCAGAGAAGACTTCGCAGAAGGAAAGTCTCTAGAATTCAAACTTCGTCGGAATATTAGAGCAACTTAGATTGGCACTTAGCCATGGCAGAGAAATATAACCATTAGAGGCATTATGACCATTAGATTTTCGTTCCTGAACGGTTAAA
>JASDQU010382295.1:0-11142 GCA_032191745.1 Picea mariana | reverse complement strand
GTCCTGTGTCTCTATCTGAGCACACACACCTCACAGTCCAGAGCTCGGCTCACTGTGAAAAGAATACCAGAATGTTTTTCCTGCGTCCATCCACCTCCGAATGGCCCGCACATCCCCCTCATCCCCGCCTTATTCCTCCCAGCCAACTCGCATTCACTCCTTACCAACCACCCTCATCCCCCGTCCTACATTTCATTAAATTTTTTTAATCTCCTCAGGATTTTCTGGGCTTTTCGCCCTGCATACGCCACCTTTTGTAGCCCACGCCATCCCTCTTTTCCTTATTTTATTTCTTTTCATTTAATTTATGTTCACAGTTCATTAATTGAACTCTTCAGTTTGATTATAACACAGTTAATCATGCTTATTTTTCTTTAACTGATTTTTTTTTTTTGAAATCTTTAATAAATTACTTAATTTGGGTCATTACAAGATAAAAGTAGAACATTAACATTCAAGAGGAAAATTGAATCCCTTGAGTATACTTGATTGGACATGGGAGAAAATCACAACGTATTTTATTATAGTATTTCCAAAGACTTCCAAGATCATAACTCTACTAAATAAAAATTAAGGAAAGGATAAAATGATTGCAATTTTTATAATGTCACATGGATCAACCAAATAATGTTACTAGCCATTCGAAACTTGATTAATTACATGGCTCATAGATTCTGTGTGAAAGTGTTAAAATATTGAGAGAAATGGGGTAATTTAAAGAGTTAGATATGTAAAAATACCTTGCAAATTATTTATAAAATTCATATATATTTGTATTATTATTAACAAATTATATTATTTCATAAAATTAATTTTGGATGTGTTTAGATGTTTTATATATACGGTTACATTGAAGATTTTAGGTTTATAATATATTTGTTATTTGAGAAATTGTTGATGTAATAAGAATTTGTATTTTAGTATAAATATAATATAGGATTGGGTATACTACGTATAAGGGGAGGGAAGGTGTCAATTGGTTGAAATAATTTCATAAATATATATTTTTAAACTTATTTAATAATATTATAATAACATATCAAATATGAGGAAGTGCTTAAAAGAAGTTTTGGTATTTTAAAAGTTATGAATTTAAAAATCACAAGCTTAAGTTAATAAGGATTTGGTTGGTTTGTAATGTGGGGTGTTGTTATTCCTTTATCAAGATTTAATTCTCTTGAAATTGATGTTTACTCCGTGTATACTAATATGAAAAAAATAAATATAAAACATATTTTTTGAAAATCACAACATAAATAAAAAAAAATTTAATAATATTCAAATCCAAAATATCATATATATAGTATTTAATAATTAAAGTCCAAATTCAACAACTTTTCAATGGATTGGTATTATTATCTATATTTAAGATACAAAATACAAACTTGCACTAGTGGTGAACACTATTATGGAAAAAATAAAAATTAATGAGTATTATTTAAAAATTAAATAATAATACAATAATACTTAGCCACTAGTGATAAACAAATTCTTTACATATAAGCTTGTGTTCATATCATAAAAAAGATTTATTTTCAAATTATTTCATTTTATTAACTAATTATATAGTCTCCATTTATATCAAATTACATCACATAAATATATGCTTGTGTATGGAATTCAAAGTGTATTTTGAAATTTTTTATCTAAAAAAATTAATAATAATATTAACAAATGAAAAGAAAAATATCATAATTTAATGATAACAAATATCATAGTTAAAAAAAAACATAATTTGTGTGGAAAATTCAAATTATATTTTGAATTTTTTATTTCTATAAATCAAAGGAGAAAATTAATAATAACATAAGCAAATGGATTTAATGATAATATTCATCATAATTAAAAATATAGTTATATAGTGTGTGTTTCTCCACATAATTTAAATAATGTTTTATAAAATTCAAAAAGTCGTCCTATATGGAATCTTGTATAATTGTCCTATATGGAATCATGTTTATATTTTAAGACAAAAACATAATTTTTCAAAAGACCATCTAAATGTTTGCATCTTTACATTGTATCCAATCCCCTGGTGCTTCTGAAAACCATAAATAAAATAATGTATACTTAGTAATATTTAGACTATATAACACAATTTAGAAAATCAATATATGTTTTTTTCTTCACAATCAAAAATATTTGAGAAGGATCTCATAACTCATTTATTATTTAATATACATGCTAAAATAATATGTGATTCTTGTAGCATTGTTTGTATTAGTAAATCTAAATAATTATTATTACTATGTCTTGACAAGTTTAAACTTAAAGTTACCTTTCACCAAACTTCACATGTTCAAATCCAGAATCAATGGATGGTTAATTTCTTGGATCACTACATCATTTTGTTGAGCTTACAACATAAACCATTAAAAAAAGATAAAGTTAGTGTTGGTTGCAAGACACAATGCACTAAATATTTAATTATACAAGCTTTAATTGAACTAGGAAAATGGAGTTAGGAGAGTAGTAATTGTATTGGTAAGTATGTTGAAACTAAGAAAAGTCAATTCATAGCAAGAGTTTTAAATACATATTGTTAGTATCCTAAATTCATAATAGATGTTTATAAACATTAGTATAAACATATTGATGTCATCTCTCTATGAAACTCACCTCATACCATAGAGGACACATTGTTGGAGTGAGGACGCCCCCGCTTGTGTAGGTGTTGGAATTGAAATGATTCAATTTCAGATGTAGAGACATTCAAATCAATTTCCAAGTTGCCACTTCACTCGCTTTTTTTTCTTTTTCTTTTTAGGGATAAGAAAATTCTTTTTCCTCTTCAAAGATGACTTGAAATCACCCAACCCAAGGGTGAAGTCATAATCCATAATGTGAATATTGTTGGCATCACCCAACATCCTTTTAACTAAAACAACCAATTGTTCAGTCTTGCTCAAAGTAGCGGGAGGACTATTTCAAAGAATCTCTAAATAACCAAACAACTCCTCTCTAGCTAAGTGAACTCTTTCAACTTCTAGATCAACATTTTCATTGATTATAACAGTTGTGATGGCATCTGCATTAATGTTTGGTGCCTCTACATTTATCTCGAGAGGGACATTAAATGGACTAGGTGTTACATTATGATCCAATAATGGGTCTGAATCCCTTAAGGGGGAATACAACCAATCCACCTTTATGGAGTGCTTGAAAATGTTTCCACGAATAGACCATGGGCAATAACAACTTATAACATTTGTGCAATACCAAGTGACAAGATATATCTTATCATGCTTACTTTGACTCATCACCCAATAAGCATGAGACATGCTCTCATAATCACTATCTATAATTATTCTATCTTTTTCCATTGATGTTTCAAGTTGCTTCTCTTTCTTGTAGTTGTTCAAAAATTCTTTTTATTTCAAAATTTCCTTGAACCGATAACAAGGTTCAACATTTTTAAAAAGGTTATACAACAACCAATCCATTCTATGAGCACATTTCTTTCTTCAACCTCTTCGAAAGTTTATCTTAGAGTAACTGTGGTATGACTCAACAACATTATTTGTCTCTTGATTTGCATGAGGAAAATCTCGACAACATTTTACCCACATCCCTAATGTAAAAACCTAAGCTAGTGCATATTTAATCTTTATGAAACACAAAAACATAAACACAAGAAAGAGTATGTGAACTTATGAATCTTATCACTGAAAACTCAATTCCTATGTAAATAGTCCAATAACTTCTCCTCATTTGCGAATTTGTTAAAAAATCCATCAATTGCATTGGCCACTTCATCATTGGAACAATTGTTCATGATAGAACCTAGCTCATTAAACATTTCATTCACTTTTTCTATATTACTGGCTGACCAATTCATATTTTTTAGCCATGCCCTCTGTACATGCCAAGCACACAAGATCACTTCACAGATTGTGATCCTCCTGCCAAATTCAATTAATTTTAAGTGTGAAAATTTTAGAATAAATACAAGTTGTAATGTGGAATAACAAGATTTAAGTTACCTCAAAGTAACGATTTCAGCCAATGCATCATCAACCATGAAGGAATTCACTTTCCAATCAGAGCGTAGTTGGTAACACCTCTGTATGAGGTGCTCCAATCATAGTGTAATGTCTTGTGATGTATTTTGTGAAGACACCATCCATGCAATTGACACCCCGCTTTATTGTTAATCAAACGCCACAAGTGTGTATAGCTGATACTGTCATATTAAAAAAACATTTGAAGGCAAGTTTAGGTCATCAATCATAATGAATTGCTACAACTCAAATTATTATACTAAATCAATCATTGGCAACACACTCACCCCATATTTATTTATATTGAACGTTGAATCCATGACTATTATGCTATTGTGGGATAACTTTACCATGGTATCCAACATCGAGTTGGTTTTAATTCCAATTGTAAAGGGGACTTCTCCACCATTGGATTTTTGGTAAAAGAAAAAAAACATCCTGGTGTTTTTGATACCGTAGAGTCACACTCATTTCATCCTTTTTGTGCATTTGATAGTTTCCCTTCATTAAACGATTATAGATGTTTACAATATCCTTCTTGCATGAGAAGAAATCCCTATCTTGAGTTGTTGCTTCCATGTCAACATGTTTCTTAATGTGCATTTTACACACTGATTCAATTGGCACTTCCATTAAAAAACAACTTTCTACATAGGAAACCATGTCTCTTGAAAGTCTTGGATTATGCATGGAATTAGGCTCACTTGAAGTGTCAGGTTGGCCATGACAAGGAAATCCTTCACCATCTTCATGCTCATACATCTTATATGTTAATATTTCTATATTAGGGCTTTGAACCATGACCTTTACAATAAAATGGCATTCGCAACCTGTTTTCTTCACAAATGAGGTCCTTCGTATGTTTGTTCTCCTCTTTTTTCCTTCGGGCCATATGAGAAAGCATAATTGCATAAAAAAATTTAAATGCCAATAAATACGACAAATGATAAAGAATTGTCATTACCAACATCTAAAAAATGCACTACTAAAATACTTACACCTCGTATCGCAAGGAAACATTAGACCTTAATATTGGGAATTTGTTTTATTGACGAGTGAAACTACATGGGGCTTCTGGATTCATTTCCTCCCCTTTGATAAAGTCAGGAACTCTATTTGAAGGTATTTTTGCAACCTGATCAATGTTCATGTTCATTCAATATACTTCATACTAGATTAAATATTTACTAGAAAAAGTGATCTTGTATTTAGGGTCTTGCACCTCAAGGCCCATGATAGTCTCCCATTTCCCTTGCTTTCCCATTTCGTATCAATTCCTACAAACAATGCACAAACAAATTAGAAAAAATGTACATCGATTGACAATATCGTCAACTTCTGTCTGCCCATCGGATTACACAATTACAAATCCATACTAAAGAAACAGACTATCCAATATTGATATAGGTTTGAATATTGGTATATAGGTATATAGGTTTGAATATTGGTTGATACCAAAATAGGTTATAGGTTGGTCCATAAGGGTTGAAATGGGTCATGGGCCCAATGTGGAACTGATCAACCCATCTACTGAATGTGATGTTCTAGGCTTGTCTTGACCAAATGGCAGAGGGTGAGGGGCATCTCATAGATACGTGTAAAGGTATCCTAACTATGAGTATATTAGATCAAGGATTGGATTGTTTATGGGTACCCACAATTAAGAAAATGTCAAACATGTTGAAGTAGTTCAATAACTCAACAAAACAATGTGCACATAATTGAAATATATTACTTTAGATTTACTGTAATGTAACCAAAAAATTAGATGTCAACATTGAAATCTACTTACAAGAATTTAAGATTTCAAAAGAACAACAATCTAATCTACTCTTTCAACTCACAAACATCTAATTTTCAAAAAATAAAAACTCCATTGGAAAGAAAAATAATAGGGTACCTATGAGGCTCTTTTCTTTCACTAAAAAGTTTGTTGAATTATGAACTAAATTGTAATCTAATGGCCAAGAATAAAGCCAAAGAGAATAAATTTTGAGATAAAGACGTTTTGAAATATATGACTATTGAAAAACAACATATACATTATTATGATCTATGATTGAAGAGGTTGAGATAAATAAGGAGAACCCTAAAGAAGGAAATTCAAGTATTCTTGACAAATAAGTGAATCTCTCAAAAGGTGAGAGATATATTAAAGACATAAAGAACTTTGAATATTCTATCGAAAATTATTTGTCAAAGAAGGTGAAATGATGTTTTCTTGAAGAAGAAACTAATGTTGAATTTGTGTGAGAAATGCCATGGAAAATGGTTGAGGAAATGTTGAAGTCAGAAGTTCCTTTAGGGACTTATGATTTCTCTAAATTATTTCATGTTGTTGTTTCTACATGTATACAAGAAAATGTTGAAGAAGATGAGCTTGAAGGTCATGAAATTATTGTTGATATAGAAGCTAGAATTGATATTGGAAGAATTGAGATAATAAATTAAAGAAAAAAAAAATTATCATTTAATAATACTTGACATGCAATGATAAAAAAAAATTACACCTTAAAAAAATTGAACCCTATGATGTTTAATAAATCCGGATTTAAAATAAATCTATATTGATTTTTCCTTAAATAATAAATCATAGAAAAATGAATATTTACAATATACTCATGAATGTTTACAATATACTCTTATAGAATTTGAATTTCAATTAACCTTAATATTCAAATCTATGCACACACTATTATGAAGATTATTTAAATAAACCCTAATATCAATATCATGAGGATGTAGTTGCATCATAAACTTATTTAACTTAGGGGACATTCATTCGTGATCATAGAATTTTATGGGCATAATCCTTTCATTGTGAAAAACCAAAATTTGAAAGATTGGTAGATTAAGTTTTAGGTTTCTAGGTTAAATAAAAAATTATGAACTTTTTTCAAAGTAATATCACGATAATAGTTGTACCATAAATTTATTTAACTTTGGAGATATAAAATTGATCATAGAAGTTTATAGGCATAATTCTTTCATTATTACATCTATAGAATTAATAAAAATATTTGTTTAAATATCATAAAAAAATATTAAAAAAATTTACAAAATGAAGATAATAAATATAAAAAGATTTTGTTTTTCTTTATAAACATAAAGTTATAAATCAAGAAATAGAAAATCATTAAATAACAAATTTATGAAAACTGATTTTCCTTTACATAAACATAGAAATATAATTTTTATTTATTGATTAATTGGTCACAATTTAGCTCAATTGATTTAATTGGTCAAGGGTTCAATTCTCTTCATTCCCTGTAATAAGACCTAATCATGACTAGGCATGAGAAATCACTTTCTTGGTTTCAAAGTTGATTCCCCGAAAAAAACCTTTGCCTATGATCAATAGGTGATACCACGTATTTATATATAAAACTCTTTTATCTTAGACACGGGCATTATAAAAACTTATCATACAAATCAAGAAAGGTAGTAATTTTGATAAATGTAATACTCTTTTCTTTTAGACATGGAGTCAATTTTTTTTTTAATAAATTATAAAAGATTATGAAAACTTATCATACAAATCAAGAAAGGCAGTGGGTAAGAAAATAAATTTAATTATTTGATTAATTAGTAATATAACATATTAATATATAAGATATTAAGATATAATTAAATTAATGTATAATTTTGTGTTAAAATAGTATTAGTTGTATTAGTTAAATTAATGACAGTAGAGGGTATTAGTTTTTCTTTTAAATTGAGTAAATAATGTTAAATAAGTAAAATTTTCATTTAAAATTTAAAATTTTCAATAATTTTTTTGAATTTTCAAAATTATATATTTATTTGAATTTTCAAAATTATATAAAGAATAAATAAAAGTAACTAATAATAATATTAATAAGAATCTAATTATTAAATAAATTTTCATTAAACTTTCTCTATTACAATTAAAAATAATTTTTAAATACATTAATATAATTATATATTTAATTTTATATAAAAATATAAAAAACTTATCTTGCAATATATATATATATATATATATATATATATATATATATATATAATTTTTTTTTATAAAAGATTATAAAAACTCAAATTTGTAAATAAAATTATCTTACAATAGTAAGATTGATAAATGTAATTATCTTTATTACTTTGAATAATAACATGAAAAAGAAAACATAAAAAATGTAATTTAATGTGCAATATATATTAAATAAAAACTTACAATAGAATTTCCAATTTTTATAAACCTTATCTTTTTATATTATAAATTAAATTGATATTATGATAAGTTTAATTTTAAAATTTTGTTAAAAAAATATATAAAATTAATATGAAGAAATATTGTTTAAATGAATATAATAAATATGTTTGTCATATAAATTAGGAAATTTAATAATCTTTAAAACAAAAATCCCTTGCATGGGGTGTCAGGGACACAATCCAAGTGCCGATGGGTCCATGAACTCCGCACCCACCTGACCTTCAGATCTGTGGATACATTCCAACAACCATCATCTTCCACCTTGCCTCCTCATGAGATTTATTATGCGCCAATGTCTCTCCTTTGTACTTGAGTATCCCTGTCCTCGCATTCACGTCATGACTCTACATGCTCCTTACCAGCGCAAGTCCGCTGTCCTTCGCATGCGGTTTGGGAAGGTGGAAAAGAAAAGGAGTTCGATGGCTGATACGACCCACATCTATGCAAATCATGACAACATTATCCATTTATGGGACCTGGTGTTGGATAACTATGTCATCTGTGTCCCCTTTTGGCTACATTACTGTTTGTCTATTGTTGTTTGTCTCTCCTGTTCCTCCACAACTTCCCTGTTGCACTCTGTAGTGGGAACTTTCTCTCCTTTCTTACTTCTGCATCCTACGCTCTTATTCTCCACCTCCTTCTACATGGCTTGGGGAAACTCTTCCCATGGTAGTCGGGGGGGAATTTATCGTCGAACCATAATCCAATCAAGATTTCAACTCGTGGATGCAGCTGAGAATTCCGTGGAGATCTATCCCTCATCCACCCCTCTGGAAATTCAAACGAAAATGGATATGGCCGAGGTAGATGTTCGGGTTTTACGGAAGTTCATCTCGGATGAGGAGGTGAAGGAGAAGACCAACTCGTGGGTTCTTGACACTAGTTCTATACGTGGTTGGTCCTTGCAGTACCTGAAAACTATGGACATCAACTGGCACTTGAAAAATCTGATGGGAAGAGTTCTGCTGGACCACCATGAAGCTTGCCAATAGGTCCTCCTGTAGCTCGACGACAAGCAACTCCAGATCAAGCTGGTCGACCACAAGCTGAATCTGATTATTGATAAGCTAGCCAGCATGGATCTGTCCAATTTGGACTATGCCCAGCCCCAAGTCCCAATGACAGCAGGCCGAAATATTAGCTAAGTTCTATGTTGTTCCTTCTGTGGTTTTTGTTAAATTACCAACGAGGCTTGGGTTTACCACCTCTTCTTAGTAGATTAAATAAGGATAGAACCTCTCACAGAGAAACTAGGAACTATTCCTACTTTAGTTTATCAGTCATAGGCCTTAAATATATCAACAATAATTTGTTTTTATATATTTTCTTCCTATCAATAATACAAAGAAACTTTTTATATTTTCTAGTTTTCTAATAGGTAGATCAACAATAATTTGTTTTTATATATTTTCTTCCTATCAATAATACAAAGAAACTTTTTTCCTTTCAAAAACATAAATATTTATATGAATCTAAGTTAAAATAGAAAAAATTAAAATAATTTAAAAATATTTGATTTTTATAATTTATCAAGAATTCTGGACAAAAACAACAATATCATAAATTTAGAAAAAATGTCGATTAAATATAAAAAAGATAAAACACCATGGAAACTCTTACTATGTCTTTATATTTTAATTAATTTCTTTTTACAAGTCATTTTTATTTTCAAATTTAAAGATTATTTTCTCTAACAATTTCATTAGAGCATCCCTCAATCTAGAATGAACTTTTCATATTTTTAAAGGAAAAAATGTTGAGTAAATATAAAAAAAAATAAAACACCATGACACTCTTACTAAGTCTTTGTATTTTAATTAATTTTTTTTTACAAGTCATTTTTATTTCAAATTTAACTATTATTTTTTCTAACAATTTCATTAGACATCCCTCAATTTAGAATGAACATTTCATATTTTTAATTTTTTCATAGTTTATTTTTAGTTATAATATTATTGAAAATTTTTAAAAGTTAATTAAATATCAAAATAAATTAATTTTATAAGATTAATTAGGTTTATGGTTGAGTTAGAGTTTTGAAATTTGTTTTTATTTTTTATTTTTTTTCTTAATAATTTTTTAATTAAAATTAATTTTTTTCTCTAAAATAATTTTATATTTCATTTAAAAATAGTTAATTATAATAATTCTTTATAATTTTAAGGAATAATTTTATCATTACTTTAAAAATAAAAATAATAATAATAACAATCTTATCATTACTTAAAAATAAAAATAATAATCTTATCATTACTTTAAAAATAAAAATAATAAAAATTTCAAGATAAATATATAAACATTAAACATGTCCATTGAAGATTAAGAAATAAATTATAAAAAGTAGGTAAAAAGAATTAATTTTGAATATTTTTTTAAGTTAAACCTCAACTTCCATAAAGTGAAAACCTCTTATATTTTAAAAATGGTGTAAATGTTCTGGAAAACATTTAAATATTTATAAATTTTTTAAATAAAAATATTCTTCTAAATGTTATAAAAAATGTGACAACCCTTGTTTTTCTAATAAGCGACGTCACATTAAGGTAATCCTAACTGTGAAATACTATATAACGTTGAAAGAAGAGATTAGCGTAATTATAATTTTTTCTCGAAATGTTGAAAATGTTCAGGGCTAACTCTATATATATACGCGGGGGATAGAGGAGAGAGAGGACGGTGATGAAACAACATATTTGAAATTGATTAAATGTAAACAAAGACTGTCCAGAGTAAATTAGTGATTCGATTCAATATAAAATATTTTGACATAGAAAACATTAAACGCAACTTTTCTTTTTATGATTTCTCTCATTATGCCCCCCCCTCCCACCCTCTTAGAGGGTGGGAGGGGGGGTGGGAGGGGGGGGAATAATGAGAGAAATCATTTTATGATTTCTCTCACTATGC
>JASDQU010382292.1:0-10444 GCA_032191745.1 Picea mariana | reverse complement strand
GGATTGTACCAGATTACCTTGGGAGTCATTGACATTAATGGTGATTTCCCTCGCACTTGTTAACGGTATACACTAATGATCGGTAATCAAGTGGTTTCTACCATGTTCAAATTTGACACATGTATTCGCATGGTTAGATTCGTACTATACAGTGGTGGAGATGAAGACCCTGAACCTTTTCTCACATATTCAGGTTGCGTTGGAGTATATTCAGTTTGTACGGTTTCATAGATCCACATTGTATGTCTCGTGGCTATGTTCAGATTTGAGTCTTTAACACATAGATCCACCGTGTATTTTTGGTGGCTATGTTCAGATTTGAGTCATATTGGCATGGATCCACAGTGTATGTTTGGTGGCCATGACCTGTCTTACTTGACATGGATCTTCGCATGTCAGCATTTATGATTTGATTCATTTGTAGTCTGAGTATGGGAATTCCTACCTCAATGATGACATATTATTTTACTGTATTTCCTTGTTTGTTGGAAGGTTTCCGACCGACTGTTCCTTGTTCCCTACACACACTCGACAAAGTATTTCAACTATCACTCTGTTCTAACTTCATACTTTGGGGGGCTCTTTGTTACACATTATTTTTGTCATCCCTATGACCATTAATGATGTAAACCTGTCTGTATTCTTCAAAGGGGTCAGTGGCCTGAGTTCCTGAAGAAAGAAGGGAGAAGAACTTTTCCTGAGAAAAGAAGTTGCATTTCCCTTTGTAAAAACCCTATTAAAGATGTTTTTTACATGCTGCACTATGGCTAGGGTGCGAGAATGCTTGATTCTGATAGGATGCACCATAGCTGGGTTGCGAGAGGTTCGCAGGTTGCTCTATAAGAAGGGTGTGAGAATGCTCACACGTGGAAAAAATGAGCATCTTCTTGATGCTTCTAGAAGGAGAAACTTCCATGGTGAGGTGGAATCTGAATGGTTTGGATCTTACTCACTTTCATGATTTGGTGGGATCATCTAACCTCCTCACCTTATACTCTTCAGCTTATAAAAGGAGAGGATCTCTCATGGAGAAAGTTGTCTTGGATGAGATTAGATTTTGGGATTATCTTGGATTGGATTAAGCTTTAGAGATTGTTAGCTTGGCTAGATGAGCCATTTTGTCAAAATAGATTGTGAATATTATCAGATCTATGTTTTTTCTATTCTAAGGCTTTTGCGACCATTGTTTTGATCAGAAAGTTCTTTCGGATTTATCGCATATGTTTTTTGATGTTCGATGTTCCAGACCAAACTAGTGTGGTCCATCATCATGAGGATCTATGTTCTCAGAATTCTTGGAGTGGAAGTGTGTGGGGAACGAAGGATAGTTGGAAGGGACCTTACAACATCAAGGCCACAATTGTAATCTCTCTTTCACATTTAATATGATACAGTAATATAATTCTTTCCTATAAATCTTGTTGTGTTTTATTGTACGATTCCTTGATCACATACATAGGTTTATATTGAGTTTATGCTATTACTATCACTTTGGTTGGTTGCGTTCTTTTGTAGGATCATCATTGTATGAGTTTTGGAACGGAGCTAGGATGGCTATAGCGAGAGGAAGCGACGTTTAAATGGTATGTCACCTATCCCATTTTAGTTAGTAAATTCAATATTTAAAACTTAAGGAAAGCGTCATGTTCTGGTGTGTTTTGTTCTAGATCTAGGTGGATCTAGGGAGATAAGTTAGTGTCCGCACCTACCGATTTATCCAATAACACCATCCACTCAAACAAACCTTGCTTTGTTTTGAAAGATGTCTTCCAAGTTTCTCCTTCAACAATCCTAATATGATGATATCCACTTCTCAAATCCAATTTAGTAAAATACTTAGCATCTTTCAATTGATCAGGCAAACCATCAATTCTAGGAAGAGGATAACGATTCTTTACCGTAATCTTGTTCAAGGCCTTGAAATCTACACACATGCACCATGTACCATCTTTCTTTGGCACTAAAACAATTGGTGATCCACATGGCGATGTGATTGGCATGATGACCCCTTTGTCAAACAACTCTTGGATTTGTTTTTTAATTTCAACATTCTCCATGAATGACATTCTGTACATAACAATGTTTGGAAGAGGACAATCTTGCTGCAATTGTATCACATGTTGGATAGCCCTTTTTGGAGGAAATCCTTTTGGTTCTTGAAACACCTCATTATATTGGTTAAAAAACTCATATAAATCATATTTCAACTTTGAATCACAACCTTGGAAAACTTCTTTTTCAACGTTGTCTTTGGGTTTGACCATCAAGAGGACAAAATTATTACTAGCATTGACTAATCTCTTCATTTGTCCAACATTTACAAGTGACAAATTCAACTTCTTTGTATGTGCTCTAACAATGTATTCAACTCTATTTTTAAACAAATGATTACTTGTTCTCATGACGATGAAATATGGCTCTCCTATCATATAAGTATGGGCTTCTCAACACAATACCACATATATCAAAAGGAATAACATCAAGCTCTACCTCATCTATGAAATTTGCAGTCACGACAAATCTAAGTTTACACCTTATTGTCACATATCCATCCTAGAGGGTATGGTTTAGGCTATGGAGTAGTTTCCAATTTTAGTTTCTTGACAGTGTCTTCAAATATGAGGTTTTCTTGAGATCCAGTATCAAAAACAACATTTATCTTGGTATGCTTTGAAATAACCCTTATGTGGAAAATCTCTATTCTTTCTTTTTCATGTTGAGTTTCATTGAGGCTACTACTACTTGAAGAACTAGTACTTGCAATAGAATCCTTACCTTGAAAACCAATGGCTGTAATCTTTGTTTCATCACCCGAATCAAAACCTAAATCATGTTATGTAGTTGCAATAGTCTTTGGTTTCCCCTTTTGGTTGAACTTTTTGAGTCTCTTTTCAGGATGAAGTTTCCAACAATTGTCTTCATCATGGCCATATTTTGAACAATGTTTACATTTGAGTTTATCTCCCTCTTTCTTGATTGAAGCATTCTTTCTTCCATTTACCTTGAACTTCTTCTTTCCTTTGTCTCCCTTAACAAAAGGCTTTGTTTTTACCTCTTGAGGTTCATTCCCCCCTCTTACTTCCAAATGAGTTTCCTGTACACAAACTTCATCTAGACTTGTATGGTTAAACATAAGTATTGTGTGCCTCAAGTAGCTATGTAATCATCCAATATATTTGAGTAAAGTTTTTTGAGAAGATAAATCTATATCCAAAATCGAAGCTCTTCTTCTAAATTATTAAGTATAGCTTTGAACACTTTTCCCTTTAGCTTATCTAAATTTTTTCCAATCCATAATAGCTTTATGCATGTATGCTAATGGATAAAATTGTCTTTTAAGTGCAACAATAAAATCATTCCAAGAGGATAAAACTTTACCATGTTTCTTCATGTCCTCTTGAGTTTTGGCTTCCCACCAAATGAGTGTTGCACTTTCCAATATAAGAGAAGCAATTCAAATCTTAGTTTCATCATATTTGATCCTTTGTATCCTACAATACACTTCAATTTGACGAATCCAGTTATCCAATTTCTCAGCATTTACCTCTCCATTGTACATAGGAAATTCAAACTTAATATCAAGCTTAAACAAAGGAGTTTGTAGAGGAGTTTTACCATGTTCTTTTGGAGAATTTGGAGGTGGTCGTGAAATGGTAGAAGAGGTGGAAGATGGAGGTGAAGGAGGTGGAGTATCACCATTCCCTCCATTTCCCTTTGGAGTTGTATCACCACTATCTCCATTACCCTTTGGAGGGTTTGAGCTTTCACCTTGCAATCTTGCATTTCTTTCTTCAAATAGAACTTTCACCATCTCTGTCATATCATAGAAATCTTTTCTGAAAGTTTCATCCTCTGAACTAAGAGTTTCATGACTCTCCTCATGAGCCATACTTGGTGAATATCTCCTTGAAGCTCAAGGTGATTGTGTAGTTCTCCTTCTTCACAATTGAGAACTTGGCTCTACAAGTTGACCTTCTCCTCTTATGAGCTTCAACCTTCTGAGCATAAGAAAATAAACACTTGCAAACAATCAAACCTTCAAAAACCTATGCTTTGATACCAACTTGATATGAAAATGAAAAGGCTTGAATCTCTTTAAAATTGCAAGTGAAATGGTATGTGCTTGGGTAATAGGATCAAGTTACAAACACATAAAGATTAATGAGTTTTTTACTTAATCATGAGCATCATAAACAATCATAAAAAAACATCAAAATACACACATTAACACAACAAAATGATAAAGGAGTTCACCTCTCTCTTGGGCTACAACTCCTGGTCCAACTTCCAATGGATCATTACTGATCAAAGTGTCAAAAACAATGTTTTACAATGCTCAGAATGAGAAATGGATGGCTTCAATGGCTCCAGAACATCAAAAAACCCCTAGTTGGGCTCTTCCTGCACCTGGTTTGGCCAAAAACTAAGTTGGAATCACTGCTTGGTAGTTTCTCCCAATTCTTTGTTGTCTCTACTTGCCAAAACACACCCAAAATGATTGAACCTGGCTCACGAGAGTTTTTCGTTCCAAAAACCCAACACTCACGCGCATCCCACAAAAAGTGGCATTATGTTGCACCGTTAGCGCGCCAACACCTTATTCGACGGAGGTATCGGTCACATGGGCTCCATGTGGCTAGGTCCTAGGCGCTAAAACCAGATCCATTGAACTAACCGCGCCAACTGGTGGTCATGTGTGGAGATGCCATGTGTCCGCGGCTTAAACATTTGGAAAGTTCCCATGCTCCCTTTGTGGTATGGCCGTATGGTATGTCGAATACAAGGGTTAGGGCTTAGCCCTGACCCTTTTGGCTCCTGGATGAAACCTTGCGCAAACTTAAATATGAGTTCAAAGGTTATAGGTTAAGAAACATTGTGTGGGCGGGCTAGTAGCCCGACCCCTGCCAAGTCTTGCCACCTGTCCCCGGAGGTCGCGGGTTCGACCCCCCGCGGACACAACCAAACTTTTATGCAAAATGGAGGGGGTGCCACCTGGCAGCCCATGTCTAGGCCACATGGCACCATAACATTGGTCCACCTACATGCCACGTGTCGCCATCTGATAGGTCCAAATCACATGCCAGTCACCTTCCATGTCAACCTCTGCCACATCATCACCTTCCACGTGTCAGTACGACCCTGCCATGTGTACAGTATGGCCCTGCAATGTGTCTAGTATGACCTTTCCACATCAGCAGTACAACCTTGCCACTTCAGAAGTACGGACATGCCACGTGAGTAGTATGGACATGCCACGTCAACACTATATGGACTGTACAGTCATTAAATTTTTCATGTTTGGCAAAGTAGACATAACGTGATATCTCACTCATACGACGTCCGTTTGAACCTGTACAAGTTGTGTTGGGATCGTGAGGACGAGGCCTATACACGAGTCCGTATTGAAGCAATTCCGAGCATTTTGATTTTTGAGCATATTTTGATCCCTTGAATCATGTATTAAATGAGTTATATGGAATAGGGTTATATAAGTGCTAGGGATAAAGGGTTGTAAGGGTTACAAATTATATGTTTAAGGGATATTGGTCACAAGAATGGTGGGCTATAAGTTTATATTTGTTATTGATTTAAGGTTAAACACATTTGGGATATAACGATTAGTTACCATGGGCAATAAAAATTCAATATTAGTGTTAGAGGATAGTATTAACAAAGTTACCAACTTAACGAGAACTCTCTAGAGTTCTCATTTTTTAGAGGTCTAATATTTTACCCCCGTTTCAAAAAATAGTGCTACCGATAGCACCCCTTTTTTGCAGGGTGGTTAAAATTGTGACTTGATTGAAATCATTGCCTTGACAACCAACACCATTGCAGAAAATCGACCCTCAAATTGAAAAGCGATGCTACCAGTTGCACCCTTCTTATTTTTGGAGTTAAAATTGTTACTTGATTGAAATAGTAGTTCCAATCACTTGTAATGTCACAAACAAAGAACTTCAAATTAACTTGTAAATCAAAAAGTGGTATTTTATATGTTAATCAATTATATTTTATTTTTTTAATTTACATTAAAAACAAACTCTAGATACATGTTTGTTTTTTTCTTTAAAGCAAAAAAAAAACCAATTTTCTATTTATTTTTTTTGAAAGAAAGAAAAAAATGCATTATTTTCTAAAAAAAAAACAAAATTTTAATGAAAAACCCCTTTTTTAAATGAAAAAAATGTCTGTCTTAATGAAAACACAAATTTTTAAATGAAAAAACATCATTTAAAAAAAAAAACCACAATTGTTTTTTGAAAAAGATTTAAAAATCAAATAAAAAACAAAAGAAAAATTAGAAAAAAACAAAACAATAGCATAAAACATAAAAACAATTTTTTTTTTTTTTTAAACATCAAATAGAAATTGAAAAGAAAAATTTTAAAAGTGAAAATTAATAAAACACAAAAAAAAATAAAAATCTATCTTAAAAAAAAAACGTATCAAATTTTTAAAAAATGTGTCAAATAAAAAAATATTCAAAACAAAGGAAAGGGGGGAGGGCGATTTTGGGCATCACCCCCTTCCCCCCTTTCCTTTGTTTTGACACCTCATGCCATGGGGTGGAAAGGGGGGAGGGCGATGTTGGACATCGCCCCCTCAAAGGGGGGAGGGGGCGATGCTTTTTTTTACCTTTTTTTTTTTGTTTAAAGTTTGACATTTAATTTTTAATTTTCTTGTGTTTTATTAATTTTCGCTTTTAAAATTTGCTTTTCAACTTCTATTTGATTTTTTTTAAACAATTTAAACATTTGTTTTTAATGTTTTTTGTTTTATGTTATTGTTTTGTTTTAATTTTAATTTTAATTTTTTTATTTGTTTTTTATTTTTTTAAAATGTGTTTTTTAATAAAAAAATTGGTAATTTTTCATTTTTAAAATGTGTATTTTCATTAAATATGGAAATTTTTCATTTTATAAACGGGCGTTTTCATTTAAAAATGGTTCTTTATAGAAAAAATTGTTTTTTTTTCTTTCTAAAAACTAGTTTTTTTTTTCTTTAAAAAAAATAAATAGAAAAATGTGTTTTTTTTTCTTTAAAGAAAAAAGAAAATGTATGTGGAGTTTCTTTTTTCAATTTATTTGTTTTTAATGTAAATTTAGAAAATAAAATATCACTTTTTGATTTACAAACTAATTTGAAGTTTTTAGTTTGTGATGGTACTAGTGATCGGGGCTACTATTTCAAATAAGTCGCAATTTAACCTCCAAAAATAAGAAGGGTGGTACCGATAGCATCACTTTTTGATTTGAGGGTCAATTTTTTGCAATGTTATTGGTTGTCAAGGCAATGATTTCAAGAAAGTTGCAATTTTAACCACCCTGCAAAAAAGGGGTGCTACCTGTAACGTACCTAGCCACCATGGTTGGTCATGCCACACAAAACAATTCTCTTTATCAGCTCTGATACCATTTTAGTAATGTAACTAGCCTCCAGCTAGGAAACAATATATGAAGAATACACATGACATGAAACTTCTGCTAATTAAAGCCACTCTTTTGCTATTATCCGTTTTCCCATAACCTACATCTACAATTTATAACATGTTTAGCTACAAGAAGAACCATTGAACTTATGCATTTGAAGCATGCTAATAATCAACATGAGATACAACTAAACCGTTCATTACAGTAGCATATAAGTCATTCTCATTCACGCAGAGTTTAGGCACATCAATAACACATGTAAATAACTCAGTACACAATAAAACACTTATCTTAAACAATAATCGTGCAACTAGCTTCTTGGGATGGACATTCCACCCAACCGTAGACTGATTGTTCCAATTCTCAACATCCAGTCACCCCGAGCTAAGGCTAGCAATCCACAAAAGAGGGTGTTCTCTCACATTCCACTCCCATCTCATAAATCTCTAAACTCTACTGATATTCTCCTACAGATATCCCGACTTTTCCACCAGCTCTCTTCCTCTTGATCTGCCCAACCCAAGGAATGCACCATTCGTTTATCAGGGATAACCCAAGGGATGTACCATCCATTTATTAGGAATAACCCAAGGGATGTACCATTCGTTTATCTAGGTTAACCCAAGGGATTTACCATCCGTTTATCAGGGATAACCCACATAATGTTCCATTCGTTTATCAGGGTCTCTCTGGCACATGTAGCTAGGAATCTCTCAGTTGGGAACTCAAGGGAAACTGCTGCTAGGAAAAACTATCAAGAAACCAACAACAACACTGGTTGTTTAAGTGCAACTCATGTAGGTGTTCACTCTTCCGGTCTGACAACTGGGCTCTTCAATTCTCCAGCTCCAATTCACTCCAATTCACTCCAATTACACTCCAAAATTTCCCTCCTATCGCCTCACATGCTCCATGATCTCTTTCCATGCCCAAACTTGACTAACTTCCCCCCAAACTGCTCGAATTGTTGTTACCTCTGTTTGTCTCCATCCATACAAAATTCCTCTCTTTTGCTTGCCTTTCTTGACTTACACTCTTCCTCAAGATGATTGTACTCAACCCCCATGTGCCCAATAACTTCAGGATGTGACCACTCACACCCACCCTCTTACATGTATTCAATGATTGGCTTTGGAAACACTCAATCAGAAATGGGAGGGTTCATATACAATAGTAGATTTATGAAAATGGGTTAAATCCATAAACACAGGTATTCCCCCCCTTGGACCGCTCTTGGCCGTTATCCTAGACACTCCCCTCTCTTGTGGATTAATTCATCCCCCATCTCTTTTCCATGTCCCCTTAGAAGTTTGCATCACATTTTATTATTAAAACATTGAAATAGAATTCACATATTACATCGCTTGGTCGTAGCCACATATTATATCTACATAAACATTAATCAAACTGGGGATTATAATGGGGATGCTACATTCCCCCTCCCCTACAATTTTGTGCCATCCTCGGTGCACTTTATGCCAATATATGTAACATCCCCTTCATTAAGACATAACCATAAGTGGGTATTGTTTTTTTTTGAAACAATTATTAGATCATGTGTTAAGAGGAAATGGCATACATCAATTTAAAACATTCTAGTATTAACCTTGTCGCTACTTAGTAGGAATATAACAACCTTTAACTACACCAAGCAAACAACACAGAGGAAATCTTATTTAGTACAAACGTCTTCCAAGTATGGATAACAACAAGGACAACAATTTTCATTCTTCCTTGATACCATAAGTACACCCTTCCCAAGTAGCTGATAAAGTAGGCTACAACATAGTATCATCAATTTAACTATATGTATAATAAATGATTAGCTACCAAAAATGATCATTATGACCCCAACTAAGTCTAGGTATTAGTCTATAAATTATATAGTCGTTATAAATTCATTCAATATCTTTATTATTAATACCTATACTAAGTTTATGCTTAACCAAATCAACTCAGGAATCCCAACGATCTAAGTGTAGAGTTGTCATTATTTTTAAGCTCTAAAGAATATGTAACTATAATAATTATGATTCTATAATGTAGAAGCTAAAATTTTAATGTCAATTAATATATTACTAAAATTAAGCAGGGTCTAAACTAGGCATACCATTCAATTAAGGATGAGCTGCCAAGGTAGGGATTCCGAATGACTGTCACGTTAATTGAAAGGCAACTAAGAAAATTTAGTAACAACTTCCATACCTTCATAATAATTAATTTCATATTCTAGAAACAATTCTCCCTTTAACTCATGTTTACCCAAAATAATAATTATAAGTGAGTGACGCTTGTGGTTCATGGTACTAATTTAGTATGGATTTACCCATCATTATGATCTATGTATCATCAACCCAAAATAAATCCTACCAATTAGAGTTTAATTTGTTCCTCCATCTGTAGAAGGATACAAAATAAGACAAGTACCAATTTCAATATTTTCTGTTTACACTTAATGCTATTGACCTTGATTAAAATATAGTCTCTAAGATTGATGTCTCTCGACATTTCAAGGTGTTTGTCTGTGAGTTTTAAAATCTCAACAAAGAGAAAGTTATATTAATATTAGAATTGTCAATTTAACAATAAGATCCTTTCGCTCGAGTAAGTTGGAAATTTATGATTAATCTCCAAATCAACAAACACACCATAAGTATTTGAACGATCCTTACTTTATGTGTTTCCTTCATAAGTAACTTTTTAAAATTTATCAAAGAATTGTTAGAATTTTTCCTTCCTATCCCTGTCTATAGCCGCCAAGCATGATCAGATTCTGAATTAAGAGTTAACTCCGACTAAGCTCTTGACTTCGAAGGGAACTTAAGAATTTTTAATGTGTAAGACTATCACATTAATTAATTGGTTACATCGAAATTTTTTGTGAGAAAACTGAGGTAAAAAATTATAACGACCTTTGTGTTAAGACTGAGGTGGAAATTTGCAACGACCTCTCTTGGATTACTGAGAGGGGGGGTGAATCAGTAATAGAACAATTTAATCCTTTTTCACCA